>JANBXA010000741.1:57132500-57320000 GCA_030556225.1 Cricetiscus sungorus | reverse complement strand
ACGTATCTGTGAGACACTGTCCCAGAGGAAGACAACCCACAGACCAAAGCATGTGCAGTCCTTGTCGACTAGGACAGACAGACGTGTTGGTAGTCCAAATTTGCCCGTTGGGTGAATTTCAGACTTTTCACAGGGACCGGGTTACATTTTGCAGAGATAACATTTCATTCTCAGCAGCAAGGGCAGGTTCTGGCCCAACTTATGTCTCTCTATCCTTATCAACATTGTTAGGGTCAAAGGGAAGGGGAAAGGTGAGGGAGATAATCGACATGTAAAGATAGGCACAGACGGCTTTGCACATGTGAGGGTTGTTTTAACTCTCCTTGAACTGCTCTTCCCATGAAGCCCAGGTTGACCTTGAAGTCCAAACAATCTCCCTGCCTCAGTGTCTGCAGTGTCTCCCAGTATTAGGCTGTGCCACTATATCCAAGAAAAAAATACAGCCAATGATTTACATGTGTCTGTATATATGATCATAGATACCTGCCTGCCTATATATCCACACATATGTTCAATATACAACCAGACGATCTACCTAGAAATCTTCTTGGTACAAAATATTTGGAAATACCAAGTCTAATACAATACTCTTTTTACCCTTTTTGGGGGACATCTGGACCCACGGAAGACTAGAGAAGTCTCCCAGAATAGTCAGGCCCTGAGAAGTACAGTCACTTTCCTAGAAGTAGAGAGGCTGATGGGTAAGCCATAGTCTCACAGGGAATATCAAGAAAGACATGAAAGTCAGCAGACACTGACCTTGGAATGCACACACTGACTGTGATGCTCTTTGGCTGAGAGGCTTAACATTTTGTAGCTTCGGTGGGTCAAGAAATGTTGTCTCTGGTCTGTGAAACATTAGGAATCTATAACTTGGCCCACCTGATATGTTTGAAGATCACCTAGCTGACAAGTTTGGTCTATCCTGGCCCATGAGGCCTGGGCATGCATTGGTCTGTGTGAGTAAATCTTCCATTGAGACCACGTCTAACAAATACGTGGTTGCAGCAGTTCATGCCTGAAGTTTTTCTATGGAGGATACAGGGTCCCACAGCCTGCAACCCAAATAAGCAATATTCTTGGCTAGGAATGCTTCTGAGATTTCTGTCTCTATCTCCCTCGCACGCGAAGGCTCAACTCAGGTTGCACTGAACATTATTGCATAAAAGAAGAAGAAGGCATATCATCTAAAACTACCAAACGATAAACGAGAGAAAAGAAATACACCTGGATGGTCCACAGATGAGACAAAAGGGTTAGGTCTGTGGGTTTCAGATGGTAGAAATTCAAGATGTAGAATGAAGATTAAGTTACTTACATGATGAGGGACACAAAAGGACAATGAAAATTGTGTGAAATGCGCAAATACTATCACAGAGCAGGGAGACTTGAGAAGCAGTCCCCTAGAGTTAGCAGAAATAAAATGCTTGAACTAAAAACCCTCAAAGATGGATTAGACAACTAAATAAGATTGGATGAAGAGAGAATGAGGGAGCTGAAAGAGACAGGGATCAATTGTTAAGAAAGCAGGGCCGGGAAGGATGTGTAAAACTGAGTTGTAAATGACGCACTATAAAGACCAGCTTTTAATCATTGTGAGCTTCAGAAAGAGGCTATATTTAATAAATGGGCACAATTGCTGGTAGGAAGAGCCATAGGAAACCCTGAAATAATTAATTTTTATTTACACAGCATACAAAGGAGCAGGAATAATTCGTGATTTTTAAGCCTTGCTTGATCGGTCATTATCGGAAGCCCTTTGTAGTCTTCAGCTTGCCCATTTCCAAAACAAAGTAGCCCTGTTCATCTGAGAACTCGGCTCTTCACAAACTCAAGCTTCCAAAGATGCTGGTGGGACGCGAAAACGAGAATGGGAGAGCAGGATGGCCATGTGCAGTCTGCGGGCTGAAATAGACACAGCGAGAGCTGAAAGGCCAAGAGGAACGTATCTCCCCAAGTGACACCCTTGCATCGCTAGTGTCAAAAGGAAAAGAAGAAAGGAATCCTCCCTGAATTACTCTTGTTTCCTCAGACCAGGAGGATTGTATGGATGAAAATAAAGCACCTTGCTCCTGCCTGTAGAACGTAACTCACTCTGACACAAAAGCCTCAATTCCCAGTCAAGGTACCAGGCTTCGAACAAGGGAGTTCCTGGACACACCACCCAACATCAGTCTCAACTGTGTAGTTTCCAAGGAAACCAGGCCTTAGATCCAGTCACTTCAGGGTCTAGACTTGAGGTTAAGTGCTTTACACACGGCTTTGCTTTGTTTTCAGCCGATCCAAACACCATCCTATTTAAATTTCGCCCAAACTCTATTATCTCTCAAAATCCTCTAAGAACCTCTATCTTTTCCTTTGTTTAGGAAGATTGCCATAACTCGACTGGTTTGCCACAATCTGCCTTGTTTCGGTGATGCAGTAAACTCAACTTCGCTTTAAAAAAACAAATGGTATCTGGTGATCTTAGATGGGGGTAGGGGAGGCATCACTTAAGGTTAATCAAACAAGATAGAAGAGCAATTGATTCGCCTGGAGGAATCTAGAGAACACAAACAAAATCTGAAAGTTTGGTTGGAGGAGTGTATTTGGTCTGATGCTGGAAAGGGCTGTTTCTATTGGAGATGGTACCATGGAGAAAGGCGCTGTTGATAGAGGAGAGGTGTACCCCTCAACCTCCAATAAGGACATGGGGAGAGAATAGGGACTCTGCAAAGGTAAGAGACCTCATTCTCCTGCTGTAGCTGCACACACACTGACAGGCAAGGGTAGCTTTGTTCAATTCAGGAAGCTCAAGGACTCCCAGGAAACAGCACAGCTGAAAACAAGTGCCAACACACAGCCCGGGATCCAGCTGCCTCCCAGGTCTAGAGCTGAGCTCCTTGGCTGTATTTCTAGCAGCCAACTGGCAGCCATAAATGTCAGGCCCCGATCGGTGTAATCCCTTCCGTTCTTCCGGTTCAGTTCACAGCCTGGAAAGGTGGCATCATGAAGATTTCCTATGTCAGGGAAAAATAATTGCTGGCCTCAGACGGGCATTCTATCAGCATTGCCCATGTCGCAGATGGCTTTTGGTCTAGCAAGTTGATGATCACTTAAGCATTTGCAGAAATTAGATCTCTCCAGAACTGACACAAAGCACAAGAGTTCAGCGTTGTCTCTGATGGCTAAGTTGACTTGGGCTTTCGGTTGGGCTCCCAACTGATGACAGCACACCTCACATAACGAATAAGCTAATGCATGAGAGAAGTGTAATGAGGTTGTGGCTCCTGACTGGTAGGCTCTACTCAAGAGACGTCCATCACGGACTGATCTCTGCATTACACGGCACCACACCTAACCAATGGAGAAGGAAGTGGGCTTTCAAAGCAGATTTCAAGGCACACAGCAGTGTAAGGAAATGCTAAAGAGACGGGCATGCTATTCAAGAGCAAACTGTTAAGCAATGTAGCTTGGTAACTGTTGGTTTTAACTGGCTCATTTATGCCTTCACTTTGATTTTCTTTGCTTTTTTTGAGACAGGATCCCCTAGGTTGGCCTCGGGATAACAATGATATCATTCTTGCCTCCACATTACAGGTGTCTGCCACCCTGCCCAATCACTAACTAGATCATTTTTAGGTTGTTATAGAAATATTCAGTCACCATAAAAAAAATTATATGTCAATTTTCTCAACTAAGCAACTTTTAGTAGAAAACCATCAAAATAGGAGATAGAGTGAGGCAATTGTTCTAAATCAAATATCTGGACACTGCTTAGGAAGATAACCTTTTCATAGCAACAGTTAGGGTGCTTTTCAGTGACACCGGTAAGTCATGCATGGCACGATAAGCCGCCCTCAACGGGACACTCCATCACCCATGTCTGTGAACTTTGGAGAAGGTGCCAATCTCCACAGGTGTCAGTTAGGAATGAAGAACATGACAACTAGCTTCTCAGGGAGGGAAGGAACCTGTCAATCCAACTGCCTTGTATATGTCACAGACAGGACATTTAAAGATGCTTGGCATCCCAAAGTTTGGTTGTTTACACAGATACTGCCAATGATGTGTTGCTAGGGTCTGCCACCTGCCAACCTTGTCCAAACTACCTAAAGAGGAAACGGTGAGGGCGTAGGTGCCATCCGTGTGGAATATAGGATATTAAAATAAAAAATATTCCAGCTCTTTGATTTTCTCTGATTTTGTGGGTAATACAATAACCAGGATGAGATAGCTGAAACCAATAAAATCTGATTTATAGCATTAAAGGCAATCTTTATAGCACTTATTTATGGTACATTACATCTAAAATCCAATTTCACAGGCTGCTGTTTGAAACTTTCTGTTCAATCATAAATACGCCACATACACTGCATCTCAGCACCATGGACTTGGACTATATAAATGCCTGTATCCCAGAAGGTATTAAAATCCGGTCACTACGGTGGTGGATGAGCTTGACAGTCATTTTCCTAACCACCCTTAAACCAAAAAGATCCAGTCAGCGCTTGATAAACACCGAAAAGGGTAATGTTACTATCATTAAACCAAAAGAGACATGAGCCAGCTAACTCTACATTATGGGATGAAATTAATTGAAAAGAAGTAATGGGAAAATGGGACAATTGATGATGTTCAAGGATACTTGCATTAATGCCACGGGGTATATTTTCAACCCAGTGAACAAAGGCACTTCCTTGCATGACGTCAGTGTTATTAACAGGAGGCTCACGCTGAGTCTACACGTGGTACTCAGGAAATATAACCTTAAGTGTCTACATTCATACACTTGAATGGAGAAGACTATGCTCTGTTCAAATACTATAATCTTTGTCAAAGAGAGGGCAGGGAACACAATTTGGCTTTCAGTAAAGAGCTGTCATTTGAATCTTAAGCAACTTCACTTTGGTTTAAAAAGAGTTTTGCCTTAAAAAAAAATAAATCCAGTTCTCCATATGCCTTGCCTGGCAGTGATTGGGTAAATGCAAAGAGAGAGCCTGAAAGTTTCACTTAAACAACAAGCAAGCAGAGCTCTCGGTGAGAGAGCTCAACACAGTCATCCATAAGTGTGCACTGTGTGGCCAAAACGCGTGTGTGTGCGTGTGCGCATGCGCGCCACTGAGTCCATCCGGAACGGCAGTCACGATTCAGAGGTGAACAATAAGAGGTGGCAGGAATGGCAAACATGCAAATCTCAAAGAGTGCATATTTATTAAGCCTTTCCGACATGCCAGGAATTGTTCACGCCGGCACCACAGGCAGACTCAGCACAGCCTAAAGCTAACACAACTTGAGAGTCATACATTAAAAGAAGACGCGAGTTTAAAATACAAAATGACACCCACATTCACTGTTATTCAGATAACAGGGAGCCAAATTAAGACAAGAGCTCTACTTTGGGCTTAAATTGGTTTATGCCTCATTAGTGATGAGTAGAAACAGCTCTGGCTCTTCTTGCTTTCCTTATATAATTTCTAATGTTCTAGCCACGAGTGGAAGGAAGTCACTCTGAAAACTAGGAAACCGGAATTCCCGATATGGTAAAGTTGCGAATCTGTTCATTGGGGTCACTGAGAAGCTTGCACATCTCTGAAGAGACCTCTGTGCACTGTTGAGCTTCCATCACGGTGAGTTGGGCTGTGGTACCCAGACCTTCCAGGGAGGCATGCTATCTATCCTTGGTTGTTCTAATAAGGTCTAAACAGAGCTGTGGAAACCGGAATGTGCATCACCATCTTCCAAATGAACTGTGACACCAGACTCTGGACTCTACCTCTGGACTCTACTCTATCCTACATTCTGAAGATGAGGGCACATGCTTGAGGACTTTTCAAGGGGCAGACATCATGTGGGGCCTTTCGCTCACAATCTGTGCCCTGCAGAGAGAAGTGAAATTCATTCTACACTCACTCATCCCAGTTTTTGTCCAGTCCAGCTACAAATATTACAAATAAATAACTTTATTAGTTCAGCTCACTCAGTGCAGAACCCACCCCCTTTTGGAAGCTTTGGGCTGGATTAAGAGCAGCTGCAATTCCAAAGATGACAGAAAAAAATAAGAGTTAATGAGTAATTTTCTCAGATGCATTGTATGATTCTTGAATTGCAATTCAACTGTGATAAACTCAATATATTTACATTAGCGCCACTAGCGCAGGATTTGAAATCGTTAAGTCACAGTAGTTAACATCAATACATACAAATACCCACATTTCCATCAACTAATAGAAAAGTAGAATCAATGTGTATGGTAAGAAGCCAAGAGAAGGAATTTACTATGTAGAGCAAGAAATGGTAACCACTAAGGGCATGGAATGTCATTGGAAACTGAGTTAGCCGGGTTTAATCAACGTATTTAAATGCATTCTACGTTAGAGTACAGCTTACACTCTCTATTTAAGTCTGATTCAATATAATAATGATGGACTTTTATTACAGGATGGCTATTCAGTGCTGTCTAAGAAATGATTGTAGACAAATTATCTCCATGACAAGCTACAAAAGTCGCATCTGTAAATTAACTTAAGATGCCAGTGCTAAGTATCTTAAGGTCCAGAAGGCTTTGGCTCACACTGAACCCTCATGTCCTGGAAATACATTTACAGATCAGGAGGTGGCTTTTGCTACCGATGCATCATAAATTATCATGTAATCAGCATCCCTTGCTTATATCCTTTATTTGAAAATTTATGATGCTGTCTATTCAGTAACAATTTTTGACACCTCTTGCGTGACAAACACAAATTTATAAGTTACCAGCCCAATGTTATAAAATCTCACTAACGTCCATTTGTGGACTTAACTTGAAGAAAACAAATAGAATTAACACACTCATCCAACGAAACGCCTCAGAAATATAAAATACTATCCTGACCTTGGGGTTCATTAGCTTCTTCTGATAAAATCTACGTCATCTATAGAAACGCCGACCAGAGGTGCACATTCCCCTCATGTGATCTTGCTATTATAAAGTGAGATTTCTAAGAGAATGCAAACTTGGGTCCAGAATAGAGTGCTTTCTGCTTCTTAGATCAAGGACTCAGTTGAGTTGATGTGCTCTGATATTTGTACGGGAAGTGTGTGGAAATCAGCAATTGGAGGCGAGGCTGATAATGAGAGAAAATTAAGAGCTCTTTAAAATAAGAACACAAAATTTTAGATCCAGAAACTTCTTAGGAACTGGAATAAATTGCTGTCTTTGTCTCGGAGGATGAGAATAAAAGCTCTCAGCAAGTCAGTAGTGAGACTCAGTCCTACCTCTGACCTCTACACAGTTTACCTGGTTTTTGCCTCAGAACACAGGGACTCCCACCAATGACCAAGAGAATTAGGATGGCTAACCTATTATATCAGAGATTCCAGAAGAAAATATGTGGAAATGCATGCTCCATGCTTTCAATGTTGATATTGTAGTTTTCTAAAAACCGGTTCTATAAGTTTATTTCTCACTCCATACTCCATAGGCAGATGGTTAAGAAAATATGATCTAACCAAAAACAAATAATAAATTTCTGTTAACTGGTGTCAACTTTGTTGTCATTAGAGTGCCTGAAAAAATATTTGTTTTTAAATATTGGAGATGAAATGTATCTACTATATGAAAGATTTTTTTTAAACTAATGGAAGCAAGCCCTTTAAATGGGGAAGCACCAGATGAAGAAATGAAAGTGATTTTTACTGAATTCTGTACAAAGAAACCTGCCCATTGTTAGACTTCTGTGGGTAGTAAGTCCAGAGAACTTCACATCACCATCCACCTAAACGGAGCCATGCTCCCGGGAATCTCCTAATGATCGTGTTTATTCTGCATCAATTACTTTTGTTCTGAACTTTGAGGTAGAGGCGACCTTGGAGTTGAATTTGTCTCTCCTCTAACACTATTTTTTAAGGTATGATTTATGTAGGGCCAGCAAAGTCTAGTGATACATATGGGCAGTCTGCACTCTGCTGACGAATGACCCACCATTGATGGAAGCTACTGTCCTGAGAACCACTGTCTGTCAATGCTGTTCTTATCATGCCATTTGATTAATGATCCTGAATGGTGGGTGCTCTGCCTAGGTTTTGGAACGGCATGCCCTTGATAGCTATCTGAATCCATTGTACCTGACTCTTTGGGTGTTCAGGGCCCTATGTATGATATTATGAACTAGCTCTCTTTGGTCTAACTTTCGAAACTGCATCTGAGATCTGCTGAAAGAGAGAAGGACAAGTAAACTGGAAAATACAAAGCCGCTTCATGAACCATCAAGTGACATCCAAATATAATGAATTTTTCTGAATCACTCAGCTTAAATATGTCATATGGTGTTTACCTCAAAGAAAAATGTATATGACTTGTCAGAGCATATATATGTGGAATATTAAAAGATATATATATGCCACATTTTATCCATGGAAAGCCAATTGAACAGATTTTAAAGATATATGATATGAAAATATTAAGTAAGATCATTCTAAAAATTTTACTGTAAAGTAAGCCTTGAAACTCAACAAAAATCCAGCCAATACTCGCGGAATTTTTGTTAGTTTTTGACACCCGGGGTTGGAATGACGGCTTAGTGGCTAAGAGTGTTGTGGAATAATCTCTTTGTACACTGTGAAGATTTGTCACCGTGATTGGTTTAATAGACAAGCTGACTGGCCAATAGCTGAACAGGGTAAAGGCAGCCTAGCAGGAGAGCCAGACCAGGGTAATGCTGGGCGGAAGAAGGGTGGAGTCTGGAGTCACCAGCCAGATGCAGAACGAGTCAGACACACAAAATGAGATCCAGGTAAAAGTCATGAGCATCGGGGCAGCACATGGACTAATAGAAATGGGTTAAGTTATAAGAGCTAGTTAGTAACAAAGCTGAGGTATTGGCCAAGCATTTGTAATGAACATGAAAGCCTCGGTGTGTTTATTCAAGAGTGGCTGTAAGACAGGAAAACACAGCCTAACAAAGAATATGTATTGATCTTCAAAAGGGCATGAGTTCAATTCCTAGCACCTACGTAGAGAAGTTCATAACTCCATCTCCTGGTCACCTGACTCTTTTCTGGACTCCTCAAGCACTTGTACTGATGTACTAAGATACACAGATATATTAAATTCAAAGCAATAAAAACAAATCTTAAAAAATATATTAAAGTGTCAGCTATAGCAAGAAAGGGTTAAATAAAAGCCTGGGTTCTATGTTGACATAATTTTTAAAAATGCATTTTAAAATGCCCATAAAATGGGAACACATTAGCTCAATTCTTATCCGTAATTTCTACACATATTCACTTCTGAGTTTCAACAGACCTATATCAATTTATGGAGCTAATAAGAAATTGGATTTTCAGAAATTAATATACTTTCCCTCCATGAAGCCCCAACTCGTACAAGGATTCACAACATGAAGTTTTCCCATTATTCATGCTTGTTCCTGTGTCAGGAAAAACTCACAACTTATAGCCACCATCACCATCGATATTGCCGGCTTCACATTGCCCCTGAATGCTGATTTTTCAAATACTGTTCATCCTCTTTATTTATTTTTAACTTGTGTTCGGGACAGAACCTTGCTACACAGCTCTGCGTGGTCTAAACTAACTGTGCATGTGGTTCTGCCTGGTTTTAAACTCACTGTAATTCTCTCGTCTCTATCTACAAAATACAAAGATGTCAGGTACAAGCAATAACTCCCAGATGCCTAAGCTCTTCCTATGCTAATGCTCTGCCTCTGCTAAGCCCTGTCCTTGGGCTCAGTTATCCAGTGGCCTTTGTTGCTGTCTACCTATACAGCGTGTGTATGCTTTTCTCTCTTCTATCCCACAGACCTTGAACATCTTAGACATACAAATCCCTCAGACTTCACACCCAACATGACAAACACATGCTTTCTCAGTTTGACTTAGCTAACACGCCTAATCAAACACCATTTTAACGACGGTCTCCCACAATGCAATTAAAAGGAAGAAAATTCAGAGACAAGCCTTCTTTTGATTAATTTGCTCCACTTAGCACGTGACGATAAAGAGGCCGTCAAGGACTTAATATTTAGTATTTGCTGTTGAGTTTGCAATAGAAAATGAAAGCGTGCAGGCAGATTTATTTAAAAAATAAACAGAAAATTTTCTTAAAAGAACTTCAATAGAATTCTTAAAGAGAATACTATAGGTTGTTGGAATAAAGAGAGAATTTATAGTTTGGCCTGTTTATGATTCCTTTGCTTGATGAATCAAGCAAAGAGGTAATTGTGTTATCACCTAGCATCACTGTAACAAATTTTTTTTTGACCAAGTAAATGCAGAGGCAGGGACACATTCCAGAAGCAGAGAAGTGAACAGAAGCGACAAAAAGTCAGATTATTTAGGCTTCCGGTCCAGCTGTGCCACAGCTGAGCTGTAAGACCTGAGTGCCTTATTTAACCTCCCTGTGCTGAAATGCCCTCATCTGTATAAATAATATCTGTGCTTTTATGAATACTGTAAGCAGTAAAATTGTAAAAGTTTTCAAAAAGCATATATCCTATATGCATGACAAATAGATGTTAAAAGTATCTGAGTTATACCAAAAGAGTCAGTCATGAAACAGTATCTATGTAATCGGTAGCACGCCAGTACATATTAAGATGTGAGAGAGGCTTGGGGGCTGGGGAGGTAGTTTGATGTACAAGGCACTTGCTACACATGAGTGCGGACATGGATTCGGGTCTCTAGCACCCAGTGTAAAAGCCGAGCACTGGAGTGTAGATCTGTAACCTTACATCTGGCACAGAGACAGGGAGGTCCTGAGGCATGCTCACTCAGCAGTGCAGTTGGATCATTTGGCTTCCAGTTCATTGAGTCTCTGTCTCACAAATGTAAGGTGGAAGATAGCTGACATTGACCTCAGGTACACATGCACACACAGACACATACACACACATGCATGTACACACACACGCACACACACACACACACACACACGCACACATACACATGCACACATACACATGCACACATACACACACAGACACACACACACATGCACACATGCACAGATACACACATGCACACATACATACGCACACACATGCATTCACACATATACACACGCACACACATGCATTCATACATACACACATGCACACATACACACACGCACACATTCATACGCACACACATGCATTCACACATATACACATGCACACACATGCATTCACACATACACACATGCACACACATGCACACACACAGACACATACACACACATCATGTACACATACACACACATACACACACGCACACATACACACATACACACGCACACACATGCATGCACACATGCACACACACAGACACATACACACACATGCATGTACACACGCACACATACACACGCACACATACACACATACACACGCACACATGCACACACACATATACACTCACACACGCACGCACACATGCACACACACATATACACTCACACACGCACGCACACATGCACACACACACACACATACACACATGTACACGCATACGTACCAGGGCAGGGGTGGAGAGATATTGGAATGGAAAGCAGAGGTAGCTCCTACTTTGATAAGGAGACTTGTATAACAAGGTGACCTGGGACAGAGGCCTGAGCACGTGTCTCTACAGCTTTAAAAATGCACTATAGAAAGGAACGGAACTGACATGAGTGCAGGCTCATAGGCAGAGGATGACACGGGATTAAAATAGCGAAAGAACCAAGGGCCCCAGGTTCATTTTCATGGCTGTGATAACGCACCACAAAAGAAAGCAACTCTGGAGAGAAAGGGATTTATTTCAGCTCACAATTCCAGGTTGTGGCCCATTGTTTTAAAAACCGTTGGCTTGCTTGGGCTCAACTCCATTTTCCACTCTCTTACAGGCCAGGGTTGTCTACATAGGACATGACGCCGCCCTTAGTGGGCTTTATCAATCCCCCACAGATACATAAACCTCATTCAGGCTCACTCCACCGGTTGACGAAGTTAAGCATCGCACTGAGGACACTGGGTAGAGCACCAGAAACAAGCCACTGAGGGCTAGAACAGCATGAAGTCATGTTGGGCTGGGAGGAGGGGCCCATGGCACCAGGCTATGTAAGTACGAAGAAGAATTTTGCATCACATTCCAAGTGCTGTCCTTAGGGACGAATAGGGGGCTTTGGGGAAAGGAATTATATTGTTTCATGTCTGCTTCAACCCCCAATAGATTCTGCTTTACTTTTGTTTTGTGGTGTGAGAGGATCAAACTCGGGACTTTTGACAAGCTGGGCACGTGATGTACCACTAAGTTGCAGCTACATCTCTCCAGCTGTCTGTTTGACAAAGTCCACCTGGGTGCTATGACAGAGGAGACCAGCGTGACGCCAAAGTGTCCAGAGTTTGGGTCCAAACCTCGTTAACCAGAGTCACCATCGATTAAGCCACACGAGTGGGAGGAAAAGGCATGGAGGCGTTACTCTGTCTTAGTTGGGAGCACTTTCCATTTGAAATTCTCATGAGGAGACTAGGAGGCAGGTGCCTGGAGGAGTGCGGGGTCAGCTCGGAACGCCTGGAGCCAAATCTAAATCCGTCACAACGGAGGAAGTCTTTACGAGATGCGAAATTGGGGGTTAGTGGAACGCACAAGTTAGGAGAGTCGACTACTCAGTCTTAGAATACAGCACAGGTAGGGGGTGGATAGTTGTGCAAGGTGTAAAGGAAGGCCTTAAAAGAGGCACCTAGACTAAGGTGAAAGGGGTCGGCCAAGCAGGCAAAGTGCTGATCACGGAGCCACAGGCCATACCCAGCCAAGCCTTCTCCGGTCTTCCTCTGGGGGTGCTTCCGATAGAGTCCCTAGCATCTCTTACTTAAAAAGTCAGTTTCTTACATGCCTGCTAGACTCCACACTGAGTCCATTTCCCAGCTACTGACGTGGCCAAATGATTTACCTCCCTACAAATATTCAGTGTCCCCGGCCTGTACATGAAGCCCAGTGCCCTGCATTTACTCTTCAAGGCTCTACTTATTAACATCCTAATTCCTTCTCTACCCTCGTGCCCACAATATTTGACCTCCAGTCAAGCTATAACATCATCGTCCCCCGAACCCTCACAATCCAACGTCTTTTCCATGGCATCCTCGGAATGCAGTTCTTCCCTCTGTGTGCCTAAGAAATGATTACTTGGTTCCTTACTTGATTCACGGACAGCCATGGCTCTACCGTACTTGCTGGCCAAAGATCTTGTGTTTTATACTGTTGTCACCACATTTCTTTGGCCTTAAAATATCTTCATGTTGCTCCCTGTGTTGTTTTAACTAAATAGAAAGCAAGACTTTGCAAGTGGAGCTGTTAGTGTGAGATATTTGATGGGCCCTAGCATGCTACTGACACTAGATAGGCACTCCTATTTTTGTTGACATTCAATAAGTATTTCTCCTAACACTGTTCAATACAGAAGCAGCCACGTGAACTCTCCGATACTTTCTATAAATGTAACTCTTACTTTTATCTCATGAAAGACAGATAGATTGCTAGATTGATGGATTTATTCTCCCCATTTAAAAGTGTTGATAGGTAAGTTGGAGAGAAAGGTGAAAGAAAAGGTTAAAAGGAAAAGAAAAGGAAAAAACCAGATAGGCAAAAGTAATAATGAAAAGTGGAATTGTCATGCCTTCACTTTTTTCTTGTTTGTAAGCCTGGTATATTTCTGAGGCTGATCATATAGGTAATACCCCTGAGCTTTACTTGATAAGGTTAAATTTTTTCTGTGATATTCCAGTGTACAGTCCAGACAATATGTCTTAAGGTGTTTTTTTTTTTTTCATATCTTTTCGAGCTCTAAGCTTCTCTGGGGAATGAGTTATAAACAAAGATTTGGCACTATCAGTCTCCTATTTCAGAGAACTACAAATTATGTGCTTTGAGATATGAGGAAGTGAATCATTGATTGTGTACAGCATTCAATAGCCAGAAAGGTTTCTCAATTAACACGATAATCAACACAGTCCTTTTATTGGAACATGTTTCAAAATCAAGCTTTTTTTATGATTTGACAAATGTAATTTATTCTCCAATGGATTTCAACCGACAGGCGTAATTTGTGTTTTCTGAACATCAATCAAAGCAGAGGAACAAAGGAAATGCCAATGATAATTTAAACATTGGCTATCAATAGATTGATTGCAATGAAGGACAACACCCATTCCAAAACACTTGTGGGTAGCAGTTGAGATATCACATTGGGAGGAATGGAGTCAGCAGTGTCCTACAGCTGTCCCTAGCTTGTTCTATACTTATACCCAAGCCTCTCCTCTCATTCCACGTTTTTGTTTAAGAAGAAGTAAATAATTAGAACTTGGCATAGATAGAATTAATGTATGAAACAGTTACTGGATTCTTTTTTTTTTTTTTTCTTTCAGAAGCTCTGCCAGGCATAGAACTGCAGGTTTTAGACACAAAAAAGTTTAATTTTCACAATAACATACAATGACATAAAAGAGGTAGCTAATTTTGTACCCAGATGGATAAATGTAAATTTGAGGAGATTAAACCATTTCCCCCAAACTACAAAGGGCTTTGAGAGCAAGAGCTAAGATTCACATCCAGGCTATCATACAGGAGAGCCTCTGCTAACTTCATGGTTTTGTATTAGTATCTATTTTCTCAGTTTCTCCCATGAATCTGGGTACCTGGGAGGATATGGTCATGAGACTACACTCACCACACAGGCAGGGAAATGATTCCCACTGCATACCTGTGCTATCGTAAACATTTAATCATGGGCCTTAACTGATCTGAGATGGTTTGGTTTGTTTGTATGTTTATTTGTGGGATCCTGGTTTATGGGTTTATATGTTTCGGGGAGTTACGGTTTGTGTGCTTGTTTGGAGGAGTTATGGTTTGTGTGTTTGTTTGGGGGAGTTATAGTTTGTGAGTTTGCTTGGGGGTCCTGGGGGTTCACTTGGATATCATGGAGTCTTCTCATAAAACTCATTTACCATTCACTATACACATTGGAATGGAATGTCACTAGGTACTCTTGTTAATAATATGGGGAAAATTAGATATATAACACATGAGCAATGTGCAGGGACCAAGAGGCTTAAGAAAATGTCAACATATAATGCGTCATAGACAAATCCAAAGGAATACACTGCTCTGGCTTCAATACATCTACCCAATAGGCAAAGGTATAAATGAAGTGTGATGGGGTTAACCCTTGGATATCTGTGGCTGTTCCCCTACTTTACACATAATTATCAGTAGATTAGGTCATGATTTTTGAGTGTAATTATTCTCTCAACATAATATCAATGTATTTTAGCCTCTTCTAATACATATTATATATATATATACACATATATATATATATACATATTTTAACCACCATTCTTTCTTCGCAAAATAGCCCTTATATTTATGCAAAATGATAAATCTCAACTGATAGGTAGAAACATCCTGAGGCTCAAGAACTGAGAAGGTTTTATTTTTATTTTTTTTAAATCTGTTGATAAAATATTTAAGACTGACTGAGCTGTAAAAAAAAAAAATCTCCCAAGGAGAAAATGTTTAGTAAATGATATAGAAATCTTTAAAACTATCAATATTAGACTCTTTTGAAGACCTTTCCTTTTGTGCACTTCTCATTCCAGCCATCAGATTTTCAAATGTCAGTTTGAACCCTCTGGTCAAAGTCTGTTTCAGGAAATCTACTTATGGAAGTGTCACAGCAGGCCTTAAAAATACCATTAAACTGACATCTGCTCCCAGACACACGGGCCTTAAATAGCCTGAGAACATATCCTGCTCTATCCCAACAGAAGAGGAATAAGGAGAGGGGCAATGGAACATGAGGTATAAAGGACTTCGGTGAAATTTTAATTTAAGTGTGTGCAGGTGTATGGGTGCCTTCTCTCACGCGTGTGCACACGTTTTCCTGTTCTCACTCTCTTGCTCTCTGTGCCTTTCATGTCTGGATTGGCTATAGATTCAAAGCACTGGGGACCGAGTTGCAATACCATAAGTTCAGTTCGTTAGCAACGCGAGTTTTACATGAATTATAAAGAGCTCTTCCTTACACTCCTTTTGACAGTGTGTTACCATTGAGGCCATATTCATCTGTGCAACCTTTAGCGATATAAATACTCTTGTCTTTCTAAAGAAGCCAGAACACATTGCTTATAAACTAGGGATAGACATCCCCCAATATGTGCCATCAACCTCAACTGATATCATTTCCCGTACCTTGACCCAGAGGACACTCTCAGCACCTCCATCACCAAAACACACTTAAAATTAATGGAAAGTTGAATCACACCCACTGTCTCTATTTTTAAAAAATATTTTTACAAAGTAGCAAATTGTTTCCACTCAGTAAAAAATGATGGATTACTGTATAGTGCAGAAAAATTAATGAGCAGATGGGATACCAACCCAGTATTCGTTAAAATATTGCACTGGGTTAATTCAGCAAATAAAAAATGGAGAATGGAGCAGATGGCCATTTATAGTTCTCCTGATTTCTTAAACTACTTCTTTACAGCCAGAACTGCTCCTATATTTAACTTGAAATGCACAGCTCTTACCATATGCACAGTAAGCAAGCACTCATGTGACCTTGTAAACTTCTTGTGTAAAGCAGCAATGATTTTTTTTTTTATGATTTACTTAAAGGAGCACCATGTCCAAGTTGCTCCCACGGTCCCAGTTCTCTGGTGATATCTTAAATTTCCTACACTAAGTAGATCTTTGCTGTTATTATCTGGCCTGAAGTAGGCACAGGGGTAAAATTACACAAAAGAAAGTGATCAGCTTTGTGAGAACGTCTGAAGTGTACCAAGCATACATAAAAGTATTAGACTAGCTGGCATGTCCCTTAAGGTAACGCTTCCCTTTCCATGAGACCCTCACTCTACAGTTTAACACATTTTAAGAATCTCCCCACTGGTGTAGAGAAATCAGAAAGCGTATCTGTGAAAGTAGAGTCAAGCACTGAGAAACTATTTTTGAAGTATACATTACATGTATGTTTTTGAACATACATGTGGCAGGTTTTCTTCTTCTTCTTCTGAGTCTATACATATACCTGCAAAGAACAGGGATGTGTCTATTCACAGAAGTGGCACTTCACTTACCGAAAGTAAACGTGGAAGCAACCTAGATAGAGTCAATGCACACACCGTGGTAGGTTTGTAGGACGTATTATGTAGGGGATGATGTACCGTGACAGCAACCTGTGATCACTCTGAGCAGGAAGCTGGGCAGGAGGAGCACAGGGCACAGATGCTATATAAGCCAGCATAGCACTCAAAGCTGCATGAACATGACCTCTATAACCAGCATGTGTGTTTCCCTGAACCTTCTACAAAATGATGGTAGCCTTTGGTGTTATAATTCTTATTAAATGTCTCCTGGAGTTCATGACTTGCTTTGTTTTTTGTTTTTTTTTTGTTTTTTTCTATGTGACTATGGGAAACAGGGGTCATTTCTTGTTTGTTGTTATTTCTTATTGGCTATCAGTGCCAGCTATGTAATTTCCGTAAAGGCTCTCAATTTTTTTCCATGCAGTCAGTAACCAATTATTTGAACAACTATAAGGGCCAGGCATGAATCTAGAAAACAAGGGTACAGCAGTAGTGAATAAAACAACTGAGTCTCATTCATATGAAGCATCTCCTTGCGGGAGTGAAGGAACCGACAGGCAGGTTATAAATTCAAATAGAGTAATTATAGATATTTGTAAGGACTATGGGTCAAATCATCAGAGTGAGGTGATGGAAATAATGTAGGAGGTGTCTGATGCCTTCAGGGATTCTCAAGGATGACTATATTCCTTTACAACTACAATATGTAAAAATCTAGAAACATTTATAATTGGATGCTGGTGACATCTTGTAATGTATAGGAGATCCCTTTCACGTGAAGCCTCATCCAACCCAAGGCATCAGTGGTGCTAAGGAGACACTCTAGGGTGATCAATGACAGCCTTACCAAGGATGTTACCCTGGGGTCACAAAGACTCATGTAAACAGATCTGAAAGTCTTCAGGTATGAACTAGTTGGATGAAGAAAGGAAAGATAAATAAAGGGCCTGAACTTGGCCAGTATGGACAACAAAAAAATGCATGATGGGGCTAGGCAAGGTATGAAGTAGGTCACTACGGGTTATAACAAAGGGTCAGCATTTTATTCGAAGGACAAAGATTACCCACTAAAATGTTTTAAACAAGTAAGTGGCAGCTTCTATGCTCATCACCCATCCCGATGACACAGAGTGACTTATAGAAGGTTAAACATAGACACTAGTTGGATAGAAAAAGGTCGTACCATCCCTTCAGAATTGCCAAATAAAACACAACATCCCAATTACATGTGGATTTCAGATAAAGCAATGAGTTTTTTGAACACAAATATGTCCTGAGCAACATTTGGGATGCACTTATACAAAAAAAAAAAACCATATCCATTGTTTTTCAAAAGTACAAATTTAACTGGGCTTCCTATATTTTTATCCACAAAATTTGGCAACACTCTGCATTCATGAATGGATGAATATGTACATATGCCAAACACAGAGTGCTATATATTTAGAAAGAGAGCCAACCTGTTACATTTCCCAAGTTCAGAAACAAAAGGATCTACATAAGTGGTTTCTATGTGTGTAAGAAGGTTATGTATAAATATACATTTCTTCGTTATTTTTAGATAAGTGATTTGCTAAAGCAATTCATCTATTTTGATATTTATGCTTTCTTTTCATTATTTAAATGTCCCAAATTAGGTTTGAAGCATCCCTGTAGTGACCCATACACACACATATAAATACATATGTGTTATATTTTCCTATATTACCCATATACTGTATTTTATATAGTATGCATTATCATATAATGTGTGCACCTTCTTACCTTTAAATTCCATCAGCCTGGAACTTAATTGCAAGGTCGTCAGTTAGGTTTCTTCTCCACTTTAATTTTACATGTAAAGCTAACATTTGTGAACCGTATCATTTCCTTCAAGATTTCTCTTTTAAAACGCACATAGATTTGATTTTGGTCTACGTCTGATTGTTGCTCATTTCTCGCATGGTCACCAAGACCTACCATCTGGTTCCCCACAAACACCAGTTACTCTCAGAGTTGAACCTCCCAACTGTGCCCCCATTGCACGGATTTATAAACTGCGGAGTCCAGACCAGCAGATGTCTTTCTCAAAGACAATTCAGAGTATTTTCCTTACAAGCTGAGCAACAGATGACATTTCCAACATGAAGATGGCGGATAAATCGCTGTGCGTTTTCTCCTGACTACAACCGTTGGAGGCAGAGAAAATCTTTTCCCTTGGGACAGAACACACAAGTGTGACGAGTTGGATGCCACTGTGGTTGTGACCATAATCGATGGCATTCAGTGGCTCCAGGAATGCCTTCCCTTTCTCCATCTCATTTCCAACATTCATGCCTGAAATCCAACCATCTCGTTGACCTCTGCTATCCTCAGGTCAAGTTTTCTTATCATCTGCATTGTCTTCCTCAGTCCAGATATTTTCTTTCCTTCAAGTCATGCTCTAAAGCGCTACCACAGATAGCTTATTAGGTGGTGTTAGATGCCCACGCCCTCTCTCTAAGAACACCTCTTTTAACAGCTCTAGGCATTGCAAACCCACTCAAAATGGTTGTTGAAAGAAGTGAGTATACCTGAATGCTTTCCATATTTGCTCTTTTATGGTCTAAAATTGGTAATTTTTTCCCCTGAAATCAACTAATCAAAAAAAAATTGCATGGAAGAAACAGAGGCCAAGAAAGCCCCTTTTAAAGAGTCCATTAGAGAGGTTTGATAAAGTCCTCCTATTAAGCCATGCCACCTTATTTTATTCCATAGATAAATTTGATTCTATGACCAATAAAAGCTGAAATTTCATTCATTTTGCTTTTACTTCTTGTGAGATGGTTAAAACACAGATCTCCACCTTTCTAGACGTACAGAAAGAAATTGCTCAAACGTAAAATAAGAAGCTTTAAGAGAAAAAGCACTGA
This sequence comes from Cricetiscus sungorus, assembly GCA_030556225.1. Lineage (NCBI taxonomy): Eukaryota > Metazoa > Chordata > Mammalia > Rodentia > Cricetidae > Cricetiscus > Cricetiscus sungorus. Next base: position 57,300,022 of record JANBXA010000741.1, on the reverse strand, counting down.
GGCATCGAGACTTTAAGAACATACTTATGAAAATGAGCAGCTGCACAAACTGTTCAACTACTCTGTAAGAATTGTTTACTTCACAATATTTAATAAAGAATAAGACTGGAAGAAGAGAGAGAAGGAGTTCTATAAAATAATCACCTGTAATGTTTAAAGATTCAAAGTAAAAAAAAAAATTTAATGAGAAAGACATTTGCAGTGGGGATTAGCAAGACATCCGTTTTCCTAGATCAGTTCCTCTTGATGTGTTGTCTGAATCATGATGCATAAAATAGTTTAAAAGGGCTTGCTACTGAGAACTCACCCAGAAAGTACAATCATTTCAGGAAAAAAAAATCAAAGTATTGGATGAAGTAGCAAACATGCCTGATTTAGCTACTTCATTTGGAGCGGGTTGGGGAAGACTACAGTGATGACATGGTGGGCAAGTCTTTTAGAAATGCCAAGTATGGCTGACAGTCTTCATAAATGCTTACATACGCACACATCAGTATGCTTGTGTGCACGTGCATGCACACACACACACACACACACAGACACACGCACACACACACACACACAGACACACACACACATACACACAGACATATACACACACACATATATACACACACGTGTGTACACACACATATGCACACACACACATGCACACACACACAGACATATATATACACACACACACATATATACACATGCGTGTGTACACACACACACATACACACACAGACATATGCGCACACACACACACACACACACACACACACACACACACACACACACAGAGTCTCTTGAAGTAAGTAAAAGTCATAAAGACAAAATATCCCAGGATCTAAATGTCATTTCAGAGACACATTAGAAGGGGGGGGGTGACGACGATAGTTTCCTGTGTTGGATCACAGGGAATGACGTGAGTACACACCAGTGCAAGCATTCACTGAACAGAGAAAACTGTCCGTTCAAGGATAAGACAGCAGCCCTTGATTTTCCAGGGAAGTTGACACTTTCCATCACGGAACTTAACCAATGTCACATCATTCGTACAGTCCTGCCATATCGTATGAACACTTAACAGGGTTCCTAAGGGACCCCTCAACCAGGATTCCCTCAAGGTCACCCAACTTTTCAACTGCACATAGAAGGCTACACCTGGGGCCCCTCTGTTGAGTGGAAACAGCAACAGTGACAGTTACGATGTGGATGAACTTGCTTTCCACCCTGGTGACTCCTTTTGTTGGTGAGTTTGTTACTGTTTAATGCTCATGTCTTTTGTTGTTTCAATCAGTGCTACTGGTATCTCTTATGTGGTTACTTTTACACAAAGTAAGAGATTGTTTGCCTTGTAGATCTAGAGAACACAGAGCAAGGTGTTGACTCTCCTCAGTTTGCAGAGATCGCTGGCTGCAAAGGGATAGAAAGGAAAAAGGCTGGATAAGACCACATCACTGCGTTGGACAGGGCATTGCGACCACCCCGTCTCCTGGGAACTACAGTAGCTCAATGACTAGCATTAGCCTTTACAGGACACAGAGCACCAGCAGCCTAACCAGCTTCCACTAGGCCCATGCCTCGCTGTTTCCACCATTCCACTAACACAGTGGGGATCCATCTTCAAGCACATTCAACCCTGAGGGTTACACACGGAACTTACCCAAGCCACAGCAGAGGGCTAAATACAATATTCTCCCACTATCAGAAACTTTTCACATTTAACGAGAAATTTTGTTAAGGGGATGTGGAAAACCACTAAGAGCAGACTGGGGGGACTGAGGGATCAAGAAAGTACAATGGGATTGTCACTTGCAGCTTTAACGTCACTATTTCCAGAGAGATAAGAGAGCTGATACACTGGCTGAGGAGGGATGAGGGATTTGAACTCAGGACACCCATTCAAGGCAGGGGTCTTTCATCTGCACCATGTCCTCAAGTAACACACTCAGGGTGAGGTCTCACTGTGACTCTAAACTTAATTTTTTTTTCATCAATGAGATAATCAAATTAAATATAAATGCAAAGGCAAAGACTATAAATTTGCATGTGTGCACACAGAGAGAAAGAGAGAGAGGGTGAGAGCAAGAAAGGATAGAGAGAGAGATATTATCACCATCGCTCTTGGGCCTTGCAGTTGGAAGGGGGACATTATAAAATCACCATGCATCCTCTGGGTAAAGCACTAAGCCCCTTGGAAGGTAAAAATCATTGCCTTTAGCGCGTTGCTCTTCTACGTGTGTCTTTAAAACACTAACAGAAACTCGCAGACTTCAGGAAGAGGAATATTTCATGAAACAGATGAAGTGAGGCTGAGGGGTTTTTCAGTGGTTCGGGGGAGTAACAATCAAGCATTTGAATCCCCAGAACCTGAGCAGATTCTGGGAGAGTGGTGGTTGGCCTGAAATGGGAGCCTTAAGAGTCGGAGAAAGGGGACTCCTGAGTGAGTGGGCTGACAAGAGCCGCCGTCTCCATGAGCTCTGAGGGTGACTGACAGACACCACCTCAAAGAAAGAATAAAATGGAGAAGCACGGAGGAAGGTTGCTGATGTCAGCTCCACAATTCTACACGTAAAGGTCCTCACACACGTGTGCCCACACACACGAAAACACGCTTGCAGCACACAGACACACATGTGAAAAGAAGAAAAGAATACACAAGGAGCTGGATAAACTAATCCACTGAAGTCTAGCTATTCAGAATTCTTGAGAAAAACAGTATACAAAATAAAGACAATAGGTTAAAAAGTCTAAATTGAAACATTTTTTTGTACATTCTCTATCAATTATTTTTTGAAGTAAAATAACAAAATGAAGCCACTAAAAATTGTCAAGCGTATTTCCTCTAGGGACTATTTTAATAACCGAATAACATCCATAATTAGCTGACAAATTGTTTATATGCAAATGACTTTGGAAAGCATCTGAAAATATTTTAGCACATTAAAAACGTGCTATTGAATCTTATTTAGTTCAAACTTCACATGACACCGCTTTCTCTACAGAGAATAAAGGGGTGAAATCCAGTCCAGAATCAGTCAATTTATCAGAAAAGTCACAGTTGTGATATGTTACTACCACAAGCAACGACAACAGACAGTAGCAGTAATTTATTTTCAATTCCCCGTAGGAAACCCACACACATTTTCTTAATATATTTTTTAAATTTTATTGTTTTGTGTGTGGATGTTTGCGTACATGTCTGGTTATGTACCATGTACTAACCTCTTGCCTAAATAGCCATAAAGCTGGAAGTCTCCATGTGGGTGCTGAGAACCAAAGTCATGTCCTTTGGAAGAGCAGACGGACACTTCTATTACCACTGAACTATCTATCCCTCCATCCCTGCAAAGCGTCCACAGTGTCCAATAGACTCTGAGCACGGAGGAGGAAAAAGGTCAGGCTTCTTGCCTAGACACTTCATGGCGTTTCAGTAGCCCAGCCTGGATTAGAAGCCAGGCCTTATGACTCTGAAGAGCACGCTTGAGCCCTTCCACATTCTCTGTTGCAGACCACGGTGCTGTGGCTGAGGCCAGGTTAGGGCTAAGATAATTTTCACTGCCGGTGTCTATAGCTGTGTTTTCGATGCACTCTGGTGTCAGTGCACCCTGGCTCTGAAATACCTGGCTCTATTACTCATTCCTTAACCCTGAATTGCTTTTACTTGGTCAGCTAATGTGTTTGTAAGAACTTCCCGGGCAGTGCAGAGCTGACTCCCCTACACTGTGTGTGGCGGAAGGCTGATTCTTTCTCAAATGCTGTTTCTGCACACGGGCTATGGCTAATGTGTCACAGATTAGGATGAGTAAGCAAATAAGTAACAGAGCAGTCCAACATGCATCGAGGGGAACAGGGTGATGGGAAATGTCCTTCTGTACATATGTTTTTCTTATTGGTTGATAAATAAAACACCGTTTGGCCAATAGAGTCAGGGAGATAGGTGGGTCTGCGTAGCAAGGAGAATTCTGGGAAAGATAAACAGAGAGAGAGAGACCCTGAAGAGACACCATGTAGCCACCAAAGGAGTAACAGGTCCGAGCATCCTCCGGTAAGCCAAGACCACATGAAAATACATAGATTAGTAGCTACGGGTTAATAATTAAGAGAGAGCTAGCCAGTAAGAAGCCCTAGCCATCGGCCAACAGTTTAATAATTAATATAGTGTTTGTGTGTTTATTTGGGGCTGAAGATAGGCGGGGCCTGGAGAGACAAGAAACTCCAGTGACAACAGCACAGATGCTGAGAAAGGAGGGCGTGAGCACTCCTCATACTGCAGTACCAGCCTGCTGTCAGCTAGATTTTTCATCCCGACTTCTATGTGCATCCTCGACCCTACACCAGTCAGTCATTTTCTTGCCGATATAAGTTTCTAGCCCTTTTCTCGTCCACATATAAAATTTTACTCATCTTTAAAAATCAAGCTCACATATCACCTCTTCAGCGAATCACCAAATAAGTGTCCCCTTATTTGTGTCCAGTGAGATGTATAAGGGCGCCTCACAGGGGCACAATTACCTCCTTCCTTCCCCCAGGAGGCTGTGCGTCCCTGTCGTACACAGTAACTGTATGATTCTTTGTCATATTTGTTATTCTCTCATCAGTGTGAGCCTTGGTCCCATCTTCTCACACCCAGGGACACAACTCAAAACATATTCTATATACAATTATTGATGGAACCAGTGCTTGCAGACATCCAGGGTCTGAAGGGGTGGTTAGGTCCGTGTGTGGCGGACCCTTACCGAGCATGAGCGTAACATCTCCAAATCTACACTCCCTGACCTGCAAGCCAGATTGTGTGCAGCTTTGCGTGTCCTCCTAATGTTCCACACACTTGCGTTTCCATATCTCATTCACCGGAGTAAGAACTCCACCAGCGTCGCCGATGCAAACTGTAATTTACGTCACTGAAAGCCTTTCTCTGACTTGGCATTTAGAGGTGCATTAGTACAAATAACATTATGTGTTAAGTGGGCAAAGAGGTATGAGTAAAGAATCTATGTGGCATAAAAACTTACAGCTACAATTAAGGCCAAAACGTTTCACAATTAAATCAGGATGGAGTGAATGAGTGTCACAGGCTGTACATTAATCACAAAGGATATGCAAACCAAAAGCACGCTTATTGCTTATAAAACCCCCACTCCCTAAAACACCTATAATTATTACTTATTTATAAACAACACTCTATACACCTGTAAAATGAAACATAAAACGATAATGCTTTGTTCTCAGAGAATTCCTTCAGGTTAATGATGTGGTTTTATGAAGGACTTTGTGAGATTTTAGATATACAGACTTTGAGGATGTCACAGAAATGATGTCTATAATTGCACATGTGCATGTGTGCAGCACATGCGTGCGTGCACACACACACACACAGCACACACACACACACTTTTCTTGAGAGGATTATGATTAATTACCTGAAAGAAAAAATGGAATTGTAGAGCTTCCAAGCTATTGAGAACGTTGGAATGGGACAGGAATGATCTTGATTAAAGAAGTCTGAGTCAAAAAAAATCTATTTGTTCTCTCCACGGGCAGTTTAAATAAGCAAATTCAATGGCCCTAGAGAAGATTTCACACCTCTACAGCTGTGGACATCACAAAAACTCATGACATGCTCATGCTAAGCTAATCAGTCAACAAACCCCGCCAACCTTCAGAGCAAACAGTCCTGCTTTTCCAGCAAGCTTTCTTAAGAATCGAGAGTCTGGAATTTAAGACACTTGAGACACCCTCCTCTGTGAAGTTGCTAAAATAAACATCCTTCTCACGAAAGCAGGAAAAGACTATTTACACTGGCAGTGCAGGCAAGGAAATGAACCTACCTGCAGTGGGATATTCACTGTGTCTGCTTCCGTGGCACTAACCACACCCATGGGGGGTGGAGCCAGGGGCGGAAGTGACCCCTGGAACTAGGTCTGAGGAGAAGCCTGGAAAGCTCTCTTGCTGGCAGGACGCAGAGAGGAGAGGAGAGCATCCAGTGCAACCTGCTGGTGTTCCTCTGTCTGTGCTGTGAGTCATTTCTCCCTGAATAAACACCTATTCAGCCTATTTGTTTCTCCCGATCCTTATTAAACCACAATATCTGGTGTGAGAAGCAGGATCAGCATTTTCACGGCTCCTGGGTTTCACCCAGGTGGCGGGCGCCATTCCCTTCCCCCACTGTCCTTAAACTAACCAGGCGGACACACCACAGCTTGTGAGACATTTGTGTCTGCCCTAGAACCCCTTCTATCTCCATGGCGGCCCTGAGACCTCTGCTCATCTTCTGCCCATTCCCTCAGATTGCATTCGCACGGAGCCCTGCGGGCCAGCCCTGCTCTTGTGTGGCTGCGCGAGGCCGGGACTCTGGGCCTGCCCTGTCTGAGTGCTTGCAGCCCGGGGCGCCAGTTGCAGGCGGCACCTGTTACTCTGTGGTCTCAACAATTTGTACAAGACTCGTTTCACTCCTTCATTTAATGGAATCTTGCTTGCCTTAGTTAAGAGCTATTCTACAGGGACCAGGATCAGAAGGATCCTCTACTGCCGGAAGCTATTTGGTGGTACACTTCCGGGTAGAACTGGGATTAGAAGGATCCTCTGCTGCGGGACACTATTTACTGGTACACCTCCAAGCGTAACTACAACAATTAGAGATCTACAACTAAAAGCATCAAAGCTCCAGGACAGCAGAATTACACCTAAGGTAACATCCTTTGCAATTTAAGCTCATATAATGTCTGAGATCAATTGTTCCATACCTATGGCGGATAATTTTAAAATGCAGGACTTTAGGAATTTTTTTACTTCATATATATAGAAGGAATGTTAGCAGAAGGAAATTATGACTGGATCAATATATACATTTTTTCATAATAGTAATGGGTTTTATTATTAATATGATAGTCTTAAAAAAATGGTTTGACATTAGCACAAACAATAAGGAACTTGTACAAACCATAGGAGACTTAGTAACAATTCCCTTCCTGAAAGAATTGTATATTATATTTTGTCATATTGTGTGAAATCTTTCCATTTATAATGTTTTATGCACATTATTCTTGCCATATTCTATGTATGTTTACTTTTGCTTGTGTTCAAGATATTTTGTATATTGATAGAATTTGGGATATTTGTCTTGCTGCCCTTTAGAGCTACCTCTTGTCTAGACATTTCTACTCTACCTCTACTTTAGGAATTTACATATATGTGTGTGTGTGTACATAGTTATATTGTTTAAGTATTTATCCTTGCTTTACTCAAGGAAGTTTTAATCAGGTTTTTTAGCTAAGTTCCTGAGTATTACAGATTATCCTCACCCATGTTTCCTTTGCCTATGAGATTAGTCAGAAATAGATGCTTAATCTCCAATCACTTCATAGACCTGCAGAACACGGCATTTAAATGTTTTAATATTAGTACTCCATTGACATGAGACACTGTTGCTCCTGACAGCACCATGCACTTTCCCGAAAGTATGTTGGACACTGTTGTTGCTCCTTCTGGAGTTCATCCTGGCTTCGGCCATGGCCTCTTGGACAAAGAACTGCCTCAACCTTGACCACTGATTGGACATGAGGTCCTATGTGCTTGCAGGAGACAAACAGAAGACTGCTGAACCAGCCAAGTCAGGGTAAGACAGCCTTTCTACCTCCCTGCTTTCATTGTGGTCTGTCAGATACTCCTGGCCTTAGCCAAAACTGGCTGTACCAACATTGCTCTGAGACCTTGGGTGACTGTCCAGGTAGCTTGCTGTTTCTGTCCTCACTGCATCTTTTGGAAGTTGCCCATCTGCACTTCCTGTCTACCCTAGTATCATTATTTTCCTTCTCAGGTCTTGATGAGGTTGTAGATTAAACTATCACAACCATTATTCTCTCTTCCCAGTTAGACATATTAGGTACTAGATTTAAGTTTTCCAGCTTAGGATAACTCTATTGTAAACTCCCTTATGCCTTCACCCTAGGACTAGATATGTAGGTCGTTTTGTTCTCAATTTTCCTTTTCTTAGAGCACATTTGTTATTCACTGTTTTGTATATAGTTTTCTATCAAGCCTAAATCTTTTCTTTAGACTAAAAGGGGAATTGTAGTGGGATATTCACTGTGTCTGCTTCTGTGGCACTGGCCACACCCATTGGGGGTGGAGCCAGGGGCGGAAGTGACCCATGGAACTAGGTCTGAGGAGGAGCAGGGAACACTCTCTTGCTGGTGGGATGAGGAGAGGAGAGCATCCGGTTCAAACTGCTGGTGTTCCTCTGCCTATGTTGTGAGTTATTTCTCCCTGAATAAATGTCTATTCGGCCTATTTGTTTCTCCTGATCCTTATTAAACCGCAATACCCACCTGTAGCATGTAAGTTTCCGCCAGCCCGCCCGCCGCTGGTCTGGCGTCCTGGCCCCCAATAACAAGCAGGAGACTCTATATTTGATACAATCCTGTTGGCCAGTTACCATTATTGTTAATGGGCTAGCTCTGCCTTAATTATTAACCCATTTCTACTTATCTAAGTATTTCCACGTGGTCGTCTTATCGGGGAGCTGCGCGGCAGGCGTCCTGCTCCTTCCCGGGCTACATCTTGACCCCACCTTTCCACTTCCTATTTCCTCCTCCTAGTCTCCTACCCCGCCTATCTTGCTATCTCATTGGCCACAGAGCTTTATTAACCGGTATGAGAAACATATATACAGAATAACATCTCCCATCATCTCCTCTTTTCTGTCTAAAATAAAAGAAGGGATTTAACCTTAACATAGTGAAATATATCATACAACAGTTATCAAATAAGAATCACAGTAAACAATATTTAGTCCATTAACATTTTGTAAGACTTAAAGAAAATATCATCTATCCTATCTTTGTGAGTCTAAAGTCCTATATGTAACTTATCTTTAATCCTAACTAAGGAAAACTATAATCATAACTACCTGTCTTCAACTCCTTCAAAGACCACAGAAGGATAATATATAAACTCTAGAAATGACAGAGACAACTCATTGCCTGGTCAGTCACCCGAAGTTCTTCTGTAATGTTCCATCTTCAGCCCATAGGCCATAATGTGTGTCCAGACTCCTCAATAAGGCAGGAAACTTTTCTCTGTGTCCTGTAGACTATCTGGCTGTCTGGCAGCCTCTTCCATGAAACAGGAATCCTGTAGCAATGTCCATCTTGCATCAGCAGTTACCTTTTTGTGGGTCCTGCATGTCCAGTTTCTACAACATAAAGTCAAACAGTTCAGAAGAGCAGTACCTTGCCCAAATGGCTAGTCTTGCCATATTAGAAGCAAACTCCATAATGTGTTTCTTCGATGTCCATCTTCCTTTCTTCTGTAGGTGGTGTTACCAGGAGCAGTTGTGCCTCACTGTCAAGAAAAACCCTAAACCATTTTAAATGCCATATTCTGTAGGTCTTTGAAAGGTTTGAAGAATGCCTATCCATCTCAAATACATCTCTGTATATCTAGAAATCCTAAGTAACTTAACTCTAAGTTTTGACTATTATAGGTAACTCTCTAATCTGTACTAAATTATACATTACATTTTTCAATGAGCTATAATACCTAAACAAGAGGAGAAATATACATATCATAAAATTGACCTTAAATTGTATCAATAAAAGAAAATCCATTTCAAAGCAAAGTATTCATATCTATACCTTAATTCCCCTTTTTTACCTTTACAAGGATTGCTTGTGTCATTAACCATTTATAACCAAGCCCATATAAATGAAAACAAACATTTATAAACAATATTTGGGAATTTGGGCGTCGTTCTTTCCAAACTACTTCCTGCTGGTAGAGGGCGCTGTCATGGGGGTCCAAAGAAGACGCAGAAATCTTGGCAGTAGTCTGCAAGGCTTTGTCTCAACTGCTTTGAATGTTGGATCACCTGGGGAGCTGTTTCAGGGGGTCTGGCTTGATCAAACCATATAAGTCTGGAAAGAATCCATAGTTTTTCATTTTCTGTGGAAACAAAAATAGAAATCCTTTTCCCCAGTAATTTGTCCTTAGTCTTAAAATTTGGAGTCAAAGCATTTTTAAAATATATAAATTGAATTAATCCAGCAGCATTTCTTTTATCAACAGTTATTTTCTCAGCAATCAAATAATTTAAAGACAACAGATTCGCGTATAGTATCCAAAATATCTCTGTGTTTCCCATCTTTACGTGGCTTTTTTATTACTTTATTTATTCTATTTCTTTTTTTTTTTTTTTTTTTTACATATTTTGAGACAGGGTTTCCCTGTGTAACTTTTATCTGTCCTGGAATTCACTGCATACCAGGTTTACTTTGAAATCACAGAGATCTGCTTGCCTCTGTCTGCCGAGTGCTGGGATTAATGGCGTGTGCCATTACATCCATCCATTTAATTCCTTTTTTCTTTTTAAACCATTGTATCCCGTTTCTTTTTCTCTCCCAAGCCAGCGTATTTTTTAAAACACAGTGTAAACCTTCATTGCAGCTCTTGTACATACCAATGAATTGTTAGCAGAGCTCTTTAAAAGCAAGGCGGTTTTTGCCGCTTATGCTAATTTTGGAAACCTCTCTTAAAGGAGCCGCGCAAATCTCTGTGTACAACAAAACAAATCCAACGGAGAAAATGCTGCTACTAAGAAGTCTTGCTAGTCTCTGTTCCTTTGTTTCTAAAACATTTCTTAAGCTCTTATTAGTTTTAAGTGAAAGTTCTTATAGCCACGTTGGGCGCCATTTGTAGCATGTAAGTTTCCGCCAGCCCGCCCGCCGCTGGTCTGGCGTCCTGGCCCCCAATAACAAGCAGGAGACTCTATATTTGATACAATCCTGTTGGCCAGTTACCATTATTGTTAATGGGCTAGCTCTGCCTTAATTATTAACCCATTTCTACTTATCTAAGTATTTCTACGTGGTCGTCTTATCGGGGAGCTGCGCGGCAGGCGTCCTGCTCCTTCCCGGGCTACATCTTGACCCCACCTTTCCACTTCCTATTTCCTCCTCCTAGTCTCCTACCCCGCCTATCTTGCTATCTCATTGGCCACAGAGCTTTATTAACCGGTATGAGAAACATATATACAGAATAACATCTCCCATCACCCACCCTATCAGCTTTATCCTTTACTTTGTAGCCTGGAGATTGAAGAGGGAAAAAATTTCAAGTCCATGATGCAAATAGAGTCACAACTCATTAATGCTCCGATGTCTACTACGTGTGCGCATGAATCCACTGCTATGCCACACCTCTGGCATAGTTCCTACAAAGCTCATGACAATTCCTCACCATCCACTGCCTCCTGCCTTGTTGCTCCTTCCAATTCCTTTACATTCATTCTAGAAGAGTTGCAGACAGACAGATGAAAGATAAATGTGCGTGGCCAATCTACAATGGAATCCTGCTGAAGCCTCTCTTCTTCTGTTTTAGGTACTTATTTATGCACTGTGCATGCAGCCGTAATGTCACCATGGCCTCCAACCTTGTCTCTTAAATATACTGCCTAGCACTGATAGTCTAGCTTCTTCTCTCCTCAGAGTTACAGGTAGGGGAGAAAATGCCTTCTTGAGAGATATTTGGATAGTTTTTTTTTTTTTTTTTTTTTTTTTTTTACCCATAGATTTAATGGGGCATTTAGTTAATGTAAGTTCTTTAAATAATTTTGGATTTGTGTTTATTCCAGACTTCTAGCATAAACACTTCCCCAAGGTCGGCTGCAGGCTTATTTACGACGTGAAGAGTACGTTGCTTCTTTTTAAAAATTATAGTGGGAAAAGATTTAGTGTAGAAAGCTCAGCTACTGTTTCTGTAAACTGAATTATGGACCCCTTTGTTTTACATTTACTCAGATCAAATCATCCACACTCTGGCTCTCAGGCAGGACCTTGCACTTTTTTCTCTGTTGTATTTTCATGTGTATTTGTCATGGTTTTAAAAGGCAAGTCCTGGGTAAATACGGAGTGTGGTCTGATACTGTAACTAAAGGATGCTTGAGCGGTATGAATCAGGCATTCGTTATGCGAGGTGCTAAGGTAAAGCAGTCAGTGATCTGTGAAGGAAACAGAACCTCATCTTCGGTGCTTTAAAAGTGGTTTCCAAGAGGGGTTGTAGCAGTTTACCAAAAGAGGGAAAAAATATACACTCAAGTAATTTTATAAGACAAAAGGATGGGCGGTGTGTATTCTCATCACTTAAGCAGTACACACAGTCTGAGTTTTACCAAGGAAAGAGCTCTTGATGAGGTAGAAGAAAAGTTCTTCAAAGCACATCAGCCAGAAGCACTGTGCTAAACTTCCCAATTACTCATGCTCTACAGAAACTTCCGGAGTGCAGTCCTTGCTGGATCTGACAGTTTATTTTCCATCACATGGGGCAACCAAGCACTTTACTTTCCCTATTGTAGTTCTGTGAAAAATGAGTAAGGTCATGAGCTAGATGTGTGTTATCACCACGTACATCTGAAGGGACTAAAGCCAACTGTAATATTTTCCTTTATTTGCATACCAATATGTAGATTAGGGAGAAGAGCCAAGAGACAGAATCCTCACACAGGAGAGGCGTGTCAGTAAGCCCCAGACCTTGAGCTGGCACCGAAACCAGAGGTTTGGAGTGGGGAGGCGGCCGTGAGTGATGTGTCAGGGAGCTGGGGATGAAGTTCATCCGCGGTTTCCCTTTCCAGAGCCCCACTGAAGCTGCATCAGCACAGACAGTGAGAAACGCTGGCATCGTGCATGTCTCCCCCAAATATCGCCATTAGTAAGTCACTGGATCTCAGCGGAGAGGAAAAGAGGTGGCGATACATATTTTACCAGAAATGTATGCAACTGAGTTATATGATTCATGTTATGTGGGCTATCCAAGGAGTTAGGCAAAATGTGTATGTAATGAGGTTTATTCAAATTTATGCTCTTACGTCACACAGTAAGTCCTACACACTAAGCAAAGTGTCTTTCCTATGCTGGGGTTCTTGGGCCACATTCACAAGCCTAGAGTAACTGTATAGAGGGCACAATGATCCTTAGGACTATGACAGCCTCCTTACACCCACCCCCCTCACTCTGTCCACCCATGGCAGCTTCTCCACTCAGGCTTGACATTTATCCAGCCTCAGCTTCCCATTCTTGTGCATTTAGGACTGGTCCTCGCAAATGTGGTCTCCAATGCTCCAAGACTTCCGTAAGCACAGGGCAGCCATCTCAAGGTTTTTAAAGATAAAATACTGATAAGTGTTCACTGCAAAGAAGGAGGGACAAATCATAGAACGTTCAAAACAAAACAAACATCTGTTCCACCACTGTGACCTCTGGAGCTCAATTTCTTCTTGAGCTATCTTGAATCTCCTTTGTAATATACACAACCATGGCGAATTCGCCATTTAATCAGAAGTAGGATGTTAGTTGATATGATGACTATTTGGAATAGAGGCAAGGGTCAGGGCAGACCTGATAGAGTCCCGTTAACCTTAAACTTGCTAAGTATCTGAATCTGGCCTTGAATTTCGAATCTTTAAGCCTCTGCCTCCCAAGTGGGTGCTAGCATTGTAGGCAATGTATCCTCATGTCCAGCAACACAACACTATAGATTCCAATCTGTTTAAATTACAGCCAAGCCAATGCTGTAGTATATTTTTTATTAAAGCATGATTTAAGGTTGACTTTTTATAAAAGTAAATTGAAATAAAAATAAAACACTTCATTGGGTACATGGATTAGCTTTCTAACCTGAGGACTTTTAAATATTTATTGGAGCTGGATCTATAGCTCAGTGGGCTCTTCCTTCCAGGGAAATGTTCCTGTTTTAGTTGTGTTAGCCACACCTCCTCCCAAACCCAAGGGTTTCTACCCGAATCCTTTTACCCACACTTGCTGCCTTTTTCCTCTGCACCCCTGAGCTTCTTGTGAAACAAAAGAAACATCTCTTGTTGCTTCTGGAGTTCTAACGTCCCAGACTTTCCCTTCTCACTGCCAGCCCCCTGCCCCCACCCTGCCAAAAGCCCCCAGTTCCTCTATGAAGGACTAGTGAAATACTTAGATCCATGTACAGGCTTCCACATGTGTGTTGTGTGTGCATGAAGACACACAAGCGGTTACTTCACTGGAGCTCAGATCCTAGAACAGCTTTTCTTGTGCTGTTATGCTATAAGCTGAACAGATCAAACTTTGCTTGTGAAACCATGCGCTCAGTTTTAAAAGTCCGAACTTTGCACAGGGTGAAAAGGTCGGTATAGAAATGACATAGATGGAGATGAACCCCAGAGGGTGAGGTTGTTCTGTATAAGCAGGAAGTCCTGAGCTTAGATCTGCAAGACCCATGCAAAGAGCAATCGTGGCCACACCTGCCTGCAGTCACAGTTCTGTGAGGCAGAGACCCCGGTTCCCTGGAACTCTCGCCACAGCCTGGTTCAGTAATGAGATCCTGTCTCAAGAAAAATGAGATAGGGAAGCAAGTAAAGAAAGCGTCCCAATGTCAACCGCTGCAGACGCTGACACCTATATGCAGGGACATCCACGCATCTATCACTGGAGACACCAAGGACTCAGACAGGATGTAAGTATCAGCCCGCTGGTTAAACACTCTGTGCTTTGCAGCCCTCTGTTTTCAAAGGGCTGCCCTCACCTGAGCCTTTGGTAAGGGCTTGCTGCTAAAGGCGTAGAGAATGCAAACAATCTTATTGACTTACTTAAAGGCAATGGTTTTCTCTAGGGTATCAAGTCATGTGCGTAAGGGGTAGCCACTGCTAAGCGCAAAGCACACGTCATGCCACTGACCCACATGTTTAGCACAGCCTCTCACGCCTTCCGCCGACAGCTTTCACAGATGTACTGTACCTGCATTCCATTTACCCAGAGTCCAACTTTGGTTGGCTCTGCAAGTTGATCGGCTGTTTCTGACTGAAGTCTGTGGAGGGCCTGGGACGAAACTCACACATCTCAATTTAGGAATACACATACACACACGCAATCATGGATACATGTGGTTTGAGCCGGGTGGCAATAATTAAAAATGAAATTATATGAATGATCTTAGGGAGCACTGATTAGAGCGATTTAATATAGACCTCCATCACCATTCCACTAAAAATACATTTTAGCATGTTGATGATTCAATCGAAGATTGCTATATTGCAATTCCCAGCTGTACAAAACCCATTTTCGAGCATGATCATTATAATCTCGTGCTTTATTAAACATCTGAAAGGAATGGCATAATGGTCCTTCAAGAACAGCTCTATTAGGAAAAAATAGAATAATCTACAGCATGATGTGCTTGAAACACTGTTTAAAATAGTGTTGTAAAGGTGATCAGCACCTGGTTAATCCCAATGAAAGAGCCTGAGATCTGTCTGGTTGAAGCAATAGCTACACACTCTTCCTGGCCCGTGAAATGAACCAATGGAATATTCCTCAGTGTTGTACACAGCAGGCTGATTTCATTAGAGTGGGAATCCTCAAAATTCAGGAAGTGTATTTATTACCCAGCGTTCTCAGGAGGACAACCAAGAGAATGCGTGTGCATTAAAGAGGATTTACCGGGTGGGTTTGGCCAACCAAGATGAGATAATCCAAATATGGCCCCATCGATACTGGGAACGCAAAGAATCCCGGACATCTCAGTCCACAGAGATAAGTGCCTGCTAGACACCGACATCCCTGCAGGTCCGTGTAGAGAGAGCCCGTGGCACAGGGACCACAGCACAAAGCCAAGGAAGCTCCGGTCTGCTGTCGGTGGGCAACGGCGATGGCGCAGTGCCAACGCTTACACAGCAAGAAGGAGCAAAGCCAGGCAGGAGATATAGTTCATCTCAGACATTTTCATAGCGGGCTGCCCACCAGATGTCCATCAGAAGGAAGGTCTTCCCCTCACAGACACACCCAGAGGTGGTCTCCTAGGTGACGCCAAATTCAGTGATGTTGACAATGAAGATCACACACACACACACTCTCACACACTCACACACACTCACATACACACACACACATTCACACATACACACACTCACACACACACACACATAGAGTAGGAAGTAGAACAACAGGAATAACCATTTTATTGGCTAATAAAATTCAATTCCTATATTATTAAATAATACAACTTAAAGTGATTTCATAATTCAGGTTGATGCTACAAGTTTTGCCTTCTGAAGTCAAAACATGATTTTAAAAGGCACAAGTCCACAGTTCACTTTGACTTTTAAACAAATGTAGTATCAAGTGTTCATGATAAGTCTTGCCTCAGAGTTCATTAATATTCCCCAGCCATGCTTGAGATCACAAGCTGGGTTTTAACAGTTCCCCAAAATGAATAATTAGGCTAACAGAACTAACGAACTAGAATTTCTATGATGAGTAAGGATTTGCAAGTACCTTTCAAATCTGAGAGCTTTTAAACTTCATGTTGACAATAACCCCCCTCCCCTTTTCAGATAAAGGAAAACTGAAATGATCAAGCAACTACCCAGAGAGGACAGAGGGTCTCTGTGACTCTGAGATGATTGCAAACCAAATCTCAAACAGACTGGGGCCTCCTGCCCTTCACTGGTGGTACAGTGCTGGCTGGAGTCTGGATATTTTCCCTTGCTGTGTAAATGAACCTGCAAGTGATTTGAGAAAGCCCATCATGCCCTTCGGCAGGCAGCTAGCGCTGATGTCTGCGCTTCACCTGCTGTGAGACTTAGGGCAACTTAGCAGATCTCTGTGAACCTTAGCTTTCACTCTCATATCAACATAGGAGTACGTTTCTGCTTGTGCTGGAAAATCAATGAGACACACGTAAAAGGGACCGTTCCAAAAGGTGGCTCCGAGTAGGCTCTGGAAGCAACTATGGGGCAGGCATCTAAACTGGAATATCAGTCACACTTTGAGTATACTTATTTTACTAAAATGAAGTCTTAAGAGGTTAAGATAAAAGAAAAAGGGTTTGGGTGAACAGGAAACAAAAATGGCACTGGGCAGAAAACAGACAAACAACAACAAACTAGACAAAATAGTGGTATGGGTTGTGAGCAGGGCAGCAAAGAACAAACTCAGGGGAACCCTGTACAGTAGAACCATACAACACAAAATCCTAACGTGCACATGGGGAAAAATTAAAAGCAAAATAAAGCCTACATATACATAAGTGGCTGGATTTCACAAACATTCCAGAGCAAACAGAGCTTTTACATTCCATCCTCCTAACTATGAGGTGCTATTCGTCACTTCCCCATGTCATAAACTGAGCAACCGAGAAGCTGAGTGTCATCCCCACGGTCACCCAGCTGAAGGTAAGGAACTGAGATTCCAGCTCTGGCAGACTTAACCTCCGGGTCTGTGCTCTTGTTTCCAGGCTATGGTAATAGCCAAAAGCCACAGGGAGGTAGCATGGTGAAGGAAGCACTAGATTCCAGAGCTGAAAGACCTCTGTCACAGTGAAAAACCACCCAGGCATCCTAAGACTTAGACTCTGTGGCCAGGACAGTAGGTCACCGAGTCCCTGGGCAGCTAAAGAGATCACAGCACAGACATCATTATCCTCCCACTTGCAAAGACCACGGAGAGATGGCTTGGTTGAGCGGACGTGGTCAAGCAATCCGGGTCAAATTGTAAGCACGTTAGGATTTTGTGTTGTATGGTTCTACTGTACAGGGTTCCCCTGAGTTTGTTCTTTGCTGCCCTGCTCACAACCCATACCACTATTTTGTCATCAGTAACTACCTAGAAAAAAAAGTATTAATTTTTTTCCTTTTTTATTAATAATATAATTTTAAACTTTTGCATGTGGATCCCAGTTTCCTCTCCCTCCATCCCTCCCTCCCTTTTACTCTCTTTTCCCTGTGACATGCACCCTGGCCACCCTCCCCATTTTTAATACACTATTTTATCATGCTCTCCTCCCCAACACCACCTGACCCTTTCTATTCCCCACTTACCCAGATTTATGTTCTTTCTGGATTTTGCATCTATTTGGACATGATTGCTCCTAACTGGTGAGCCCTTCTGTGCGGCTCTGGTTGGAAACAGTTCAGACCTGGCTCTATCCTGGCTGTATGACCTCTTCCCTTCTTTAGTACATCTTCATCTGTGAAAACTGGTACAGCAGGATTTACCTGACGGGGTACTTGTAAGGGTAAACGATCATGCTGCTTGGTTTCTGTGTTTGTTGAGTCTATACTTCAGCAGCAGACAGTTCTTCAAAAGAGCAGAGAGTTTCTCGAACATTACTGTTGGCAAATCCATCTCAGTGTTAAAGATGGCCTATACATCACCAGATTAAGTGGTTCTAAAAGCTGGGCGTGACATTAGCTGTAGGATCATATCTTCTCAACACACCCAACAATGGCACTTTGCCGTGGCCACTGCTGCCAACAAAATCGAGCGCAGCAAAACTATCACGGGCCATTATTGCATATCATTAACGTCACTTTTAGCAACGGAAAGCTCCTTTTCTGTCATTGTTATGAGCAACGAGTACCTATATATACCTGGGCACAGTTACCACCGTTTTCTGCTGTCTTGTAGAAGCGGAGCGGATGGTCAGGAACACACACGAGAAGAGTTGGTGTCACTGCCTGGGAAATGCTTAGCAGTTGAGAGCACTAGCTGCTTGTCTTAGTCAGGGTTTCCAGGGCTGGGATAAAACACCAGGACTACAAGCAGCTTGGGGAAGGAAGGGTTAATTTCATCCTACAGCTTGTAGAGCCGCATCCAGGGAGGTCAGGACAGGACCCTGGAGGCAGAGGCTGGGGTAGAGGGCACCCCAGGAAGACTTACAAGCTGGCCCCTCCTGGCTGACTACTTAGCTTTCTTATATAACCCAGACCCTCCTGCCCAAGGATGGCACTAACCCACGTGGGCTAGGCTCACCCCCGTTAATCATTAACGAAGAGAATGCCCACAGGCTCGCCTACAGACCTATCTTATGGAAGCATTTCCCAACATGGCTCCCTCTTGTCAGATGACTCTGCTTGGTGTCAGACTGACAACAGAACCAACCATGAAACTGCTCTCACAAAGGGCCCTTTGGTCCACATGGCTGCTCAGAACCGACTGTAACTCCTACTCCAGAGGATTTTTCTCTGCACCCTTGGGCTCTGCGTTCACATGCATGCTGGCAAAACACACACACAAAATAGACATAAATAAAATACGTTTAAACATGCCTCACCTCTCCGGGACAGTCCAGAAGAAGGCACCAGATCTCTGGTACTGAAGTTGCACAGTTTTGAGCCACAGAGCATGGGTGATGGGAGCACAACTTAGATTCTTTGCACAATGAGTAGCAATGGTTATAACATCGAAATAAAACATTGCTTTTTCTCAAGGGGAATTTTAAGTTAAAGAAACAGGTCCACACCTGTAACTCGTACCCAAGGTGGCATCAAAAAGTTCCCAAGCACAGTGTCGGAATTAGGGGGACAAAGTTGCGGCTCTGATACGCACATCGGTGTAGGGAAGGCGGGGCAACATTTCTAGTGATGACTAACTGCAGTTTCCATAACAGGGAAGAGAGGCTTTTGAATCTTCTCCCCACAAAGAAACGATAAATATTTAAAGTGGCACGCATGCTAGTTATCCCCATTTGACTACTCTTCAATTTACACGTGAACTGAAATAATACATTTCCTGTAAGCAAATATAACTTTTATTATGACACGATCAAAATAAGGATCTACAAAGAGACAAATAGACCCTTGCAGCCTATTTGTTCTAAGCCCAATGTTTTTGACAGTGTAAATGCAGACACATGGAAACTGGGGCTATTCTGATATTTTATGAATAGTCAGACACACTCTCTCCTCTAGGAGGGAAAGCCCAGCTGTACCCTTCTCCAGATTTGAGTGTAGCATTACATAGGGACCCATGGCTATTAGTGGCTTGGTCAAAAATTTATTTCCATGTTACCAGAATGGTCCTGGCTCAAGGGGTTAAATTCTGTAACCCTTGACCTTCCCATTCTCTCTGAGCGTGTCCATTTCTCCAGCCCATGCACACATCAATTGAGGCACTATGATCTATGATGGTAACTGGAAAGGCTAAGATTTGGAGAAAATGAATTGTCTGAAGCACTTTCTTGCTTTAAATATTTTCTCACAATTTACTGTCTCTGTCCAGCGTTATGGTCAGTGACATCTGGAAAGATTCCAGAGCATGATGTCCTGTCTTCCAAGTCTCTTCCCAGATGGATACTCTCTGCTCCATTCAGGACTTGACTTTTATTCATTTATTATTTTAAAAAACCTGCTTGAAGTGACTTTATTAATTCATTTCATTGTATTTTTGACATGTCCACAAATTACAGTCCATATGCTTTCTGATAACAAATTGTTCATACTGCTCTAGGCTCACATCTCTAATGTAATATGAGAGTCTCGATATAGAAGTGGTGTTTACATCTGCACACAAGTAATTCATACATAATATAACCATGTTTGCCAGCACCAAGAGCAAGCAGTGAGCGAGTCCCAGTAACTGAAAGTGATGCTGGAGGTTTACCATCCTCAGCCCAGCAAGCCCTGCAGGAAGGCTACAGCTCTACTCCCGTTAAACACTTCTACATTACATCACAGTTTTCTTTAGAAATGTTTAAATTGAATTTAAAAGGAGACCTTCCCTGAGGGAGTTTTCACTAGGCCCCTATTCCTACAATAGCAAATAACCTGGCTGCTGGTCCCGGGGTGTTCAAGCTGTGTGTGTGTGTGTGTGTGTGTGTGTGTGTGTGTGTGTGTGTGTGTGTGTTATCATTGGGAAGAATACTTAAGGTGTATGAGATGACTCAACTGTGGGATGCTGAGAGGGGGAGGAATGGTGTCCCAGCAAGTGTACACCAACTGGCTATCCAATACCAAACAGTCAGTCCTGAAAACTTACGCATAGGTAACATCATACAGACTGAAAAAATGTGTATGTGTGTGTGTGTGTGTGTGTGTGTGTGTGTGTGTGTGTGTGTGTGTGTGTGTGTGTATGTGTGTGTGAGAGTGTGTATGTGTGTACGTGTGTGTGTGAGTGTGTGTGTATGTGTGTGTGAGTGTGTGTGTGTGTGTTTGTACATGTGTGGGTATGTGTGTATGTGTGTGTGAGAGTGTGTATGTGTGTGTGAGTGTGTGTATGTGTGAGTGTGTATGTGTGAGTGTGTATGTGTGTATGTGAGTGTATGTGTGAGTGTGTATGTGTGTGCATGTGTATGTATGTGTGTATGTGTGCGTATGTGTGAGTGTGTATGTGTGTGCATGTGTGTGCATGTGTGTATATGTGTGTGAGTGTGTGTGTATGTGTGTGTGAGAATGTGTGTGTGTTTGTACATGCGTGGGTATGTGTGTATGTGTGTGCATGTGTGTGCATGTGTGTGTGAGTGTATGTGTGTGTGAGTATGTGTGTGTGTATGTATGTGTGTATGTATGTATGTGTGTATATGTGTATGTGTGTATGTGCGTGTATGTGTGTGTGTGTATGTGTGCATGTGTGTATCACAACAGTTGATGTAGAACGAAGCCATGGATTTGAAAGAGATCTAGGAGAAGTATATAGGACAGTCTGGAGGAAAGAAGTGGATGGGGCAATGATGTAACTGTGTTACACTACCAAAACAAACAAACAAACAAACAGGATTTCTTAGTAGGGCAGTCACTGTGCACCCCAGGCCACTCCTTAAGACCCTCAGAGTACCACCCCGTGGTGTGCGAGTCTGTACCCTTATCATACTTCACCCTCATAGTCAGCACTCTGGTGAATGGTCAGAATGGTACCCAGCTGAACACTGAGCTCTCCCAGCATCAGCATGATGCCCTGTGCTGCATAGGTGCTTAGTAAGCAATGCTGGGCATAGACAAAGGGTGTTTGAGTCGCCAGAGGACACAAGTCTTCAGAAAGAAGCCACCGGACATGGAGAACAGACTGCTTACTGGGCAGACTGCAAGGAGACAACCCTTGTGAGGCTTTCTTCAGTGAACCTTGCTCTCTGTGACTCAGGACCCATGCTCAGACGTAGCTCCTGGACCCTAGTGTCAGCTTTGTCCTTTCCCAAGGCCACAGTGACTCACTGAACCCTTATAAGCTCCAAAGTCATTCCAAGTTCTTGGGATCCTAGTTTCACCTTTCCATCAGATGCTCCAACGGCAGTTGTCCGATTCCTGTGCTGAACTCCAAGGTTCTACCTTACTAATCTCCGTCATTTGCCTGCTGTTTGGATTTGTGTTTCTCAGTGCTGCCCCACGCCTTCTCCCAAATACACCACTGTGCGTGGACCTGAGCCAGGTCCCTGCAACTGCTGGAAAGATGCTTCCTGACCAAGCCTGCCTCCTGGAAAGCCGCTGACAAGCCGCAGCTCCTCCTTCTACTGCCCTGCGCTTCGGTGCAGAGTTTCCCCCTTGCGTCCTCACTGCCATGGACATGGGGCTTTGACATGACACTGACTTGCTCCAATAGCGAGCAGAGCAGCTAGTGTTCAGCAAAAATACCCATGTTCCTCAGGAAAGAATGTCTGAATTCAAGCCTGACTCCTTCCCCACGGGCCCTTTATGCTTCCGTTACCCTGGCTCTAACCACAGACACAATGCTTGGTGGGATGCAGCAAGCTGTGGGGAATCCAGAAGCACTAAACGGCCCTTGGAGAAGTAAGATTTAGCTGTTTCTGTGGCCATTCCTATGTCAAGGATATAAATCAGAACCCAAGGCAACTAACTAACTAACTAACCAACCAACCAACTAACCAACTAACTAACCAACCAACCTACTAACTAACCTAATAAATAAGTAAGTAAGTAAATAAGTAAATAAGTAAATAAATAAATAAATAAATAAATAAATAAATAAATAAATAAATAAATAAACCCTGTCCTTGGTGATCCTGTGAGGCCATGGTCAGAAAGTCAGCAAAGCATTTCAGAGCAGCGTCCTTTAAAGAGGAGAGACACTGAGATGTCATCATACCCTTCACCAGTTCCAGGAGGTGTGGAGAGTGCATTTAAGCAATAAATATGCCCTGGATTGCTTCAGAACCATTGAAATAAACCAAATTTCACTTTTTAATGTAGGCAATAAACTTTTCCCCTAGGATATCCATTAAGATTGCTCCAACTTAAAAAAAAATAACAGCTGACCTATTCTGTATTCCTATAGCTCAGAATAAATAGATCAACTAACTTTAAAGTTGGCAGGTTTACAGTTCTCACAGAGAAGAGAAATTAAAGCCAAACTGAAGATAAAAAAGTAAGTTTTTTTTTTATATTTATGAAGTCTTAAAATTACAGAGCTGAACATGCAAGGTCAATACAGTGCTGGCAGAGAGCTGGAGTTAAATATTTCCTACATTAGCCTTATTTCCTCAAGTGAGACACTACTCAGAGGGGAAACAGTGTGAGCTGTGCAGTAGCCCACAGCGGCTTGCTGCTCTCTGTAAGCTCGGTACTCCGGGAGAACGCCCCTTTCTGGGTTTTGCATTTATGTATTTACTTACTCACTTATTTACTTACTTATTTAATTTGTGTCTGGGTTCCGTGCCATTGTGACAACCTTGGAGTCAGCTATCTCCTTCCGTTAGGTGGGTCGGCAGGCTTGGTGGGAAACACTTCACCCTCTTGTCAGTCTGAACATTTACATTTAAATCCTCAACTGTTGGCTCGATCCTTGTACCCCATAAAGTGTGCAATTATTACATGTCCATCAAAGGGAAACTTTAAACATTGTCAAATCTTACCTTATGAAGTACAACGTTGTCATCAGTATTTACAAATTGTGATGCCCCTGTTTTATGAGCGCGGATAATCCATTCTTTTTCTTAAAGTGTATGCCCTCATATATTGTATCCTGACTGTGGCTTCCCCTTTCTCCTCTCCTCCCAGTCCCTTCCCTCCCCACAGCCCCTCTCCCCCAGATCCACCTCCTCCCTTCCCTTCAGAAAAGGACAGGCCTTCCAGGGGTGTCGACTAATGATGGCATGTCAAGTTATAATAACACTAGGAACATTGTCCTCATGCTAAAGCTGAATAAGCAACCCAGTGGGAGGAGGAAAGGGGTCCCAAAAGCAGGCAAAAGAGTCAAAGACAGTGTTAGTCCTTCCACATCTGTGCTGGCCAGCCTTTGGAGTTCTGACAGGACACACCCTCAGCACCCCCTGTGCCTACGCCCTAAGTCCCCTTTTAAAGGGGCCCTGCCCACCTCCCACACCTCTCTCTTTCTCACTCTCTCTGCCTCTCTTTTCTCTCTCCCACTGCTCCTTTTACCCAGGGAGGCCAGTCTCCCTGTCCCCTCCCCCTCCCAATAAAAACCTCTCCCAGTGAACACAGTGTCTGTCTCTCCTGCCCCCTTTTAAAATTACAACAGGCAGCCTGCTCTCACGGGAACACCCAGCTTAGTACACCTGTGTTTCTTATTACCTCTGTTCCTTCCGGGCTAAGTCTGCTTTTCCCATCGTCTTCCACAAGAACTTTGTCAGCGAAGCTTGTTTTGTGGAGGAACATTTTCTTCTCCCTCTGACCTGTTCCGAGGTCATCTAACACTAGCACCCATTCCAGTGCTGGATGGAAAACATCAACTACTTTGTTTTTTCACTAAATATATAAGGCCATCCAAGCACTGTAATTTAAGGTGTCACTTTCAAACGAAACATTCCATCATGTTGAAAGCCTACCTCTAAAGCATGACTAAGAATATTAATCTTTGTGATATTCACCTCTCTGATCACCAGAAATTTATTAACATTTAATTGTCTTGAATTTGAATTTTGTTTCCAGTATGAATTAGCATACTTTTAAGTAAATCCTTGTAAGATATTAGTTCTTGATCTCAAAGGGTAGTTAATTTAGGTTGTTTACTTGACAGATTTGGACAGAGTTAAAGGTTAAATTCTGCCTTTGAAGTATAAATATGTTTGACAGCTGATATTCATAATTTTATAATTACTAAACCTATGATTAGAATTGTCTAAATATTTTAAACTAGGAAATGTGCCATGTGATTTCTGCTCTTCCTCCCTGGGAGATGACCTGACTTTTGAATTTTCATTACCCCTAAAATTATCAGCTTCAAAACAGCATTTATGAAAAGAAATTAACATAAACATTTAAATGAGGGTTTTCGGAAAAGTTACTTGCTCATATAAAATTGAAAGTCAACAATGAAATTACTTACATTAATCATTCTTTCATTCACTCAGCACGTAATTATGCTAAGGTTGGGGAACGCAAGAAATAAACTCAAGTCCTGTCCCTATCATTAAGGAATCATGGGGGGAGGGATCAATCTGTATTTGTTGATTTCAGAATCCTACATGCACTGCTATGCACAAAGGCAAAGTGAGTCTGGAGCCAACCTGTGCAGCTCGCTGTGGAATGTCTGCTACCAATATCGCAATAGTAACAGGCACACGCTAACACCGGTGTTTTTAAAGGCAGTTGAATGAAGAAGACAATTCTGGACACAAAGAAAAGGCCACAACGGGGATCAGCGAGGCAGAGTAAGCACGCACATACTTCACAGCCCAGAAAGAATGCTCATGTCAGCTTGGGGAAGTTACACGAGACAGCACCGGGCTGAAGCATAGATAAAGAGGTGTCTGAGATGGCAGGCATGACAGGGTGTCCCAGTCAGACAAGGAGGGAGGTGTCAAAACTGCAGGAGTAAGACAGTGTGGTGTGTCACACACATAAACATCTCGGTATCGCCGGCAAGGAACGTAGGAGTCCCTAGGACGCACGGAAGGCTTTCCTCATAAATTGTCAGCAAGGAAAACACGAAGCTTCTGAACTGATCAAAGTGAGAATTTATCATTGAACCAAAGTTGATTTTTGTCACTGTTTGTCAAAGGGCAGAGGACCTTGGACTTTATAACTTGATGTTAATTAAGAGTTCTTGATCACTATTACTTTCGTTATATCCAAGAAAAGTTTAATGATTTCTTTACAAGCGTGGAATCACACCAGAGCCACAGCTGCCCTGGAATGTGATCTGAGGCTGAATATGGTCATCCTCTGTTCTGATGGGGCCTGTTTCAAAAACTCAAAACTCCTGACATCTGAGCGACTATACCAGCTGTGTACCGGGCTAACACACAGATAATGCTTTGGGCAACACACAGTTACTTGTCCTATGTAAGTAGTCAGGAATGATTTGTGCTGAGTACCTTGGGAGGATATTTCCACACAGAGAGGAAGAGCAGGTCCCTTTGTGATACAGGGAGAAAAGCGGGGTGTGGCCCCGTGGATTCACTGGACCGCGAGAGCTGAGAGGAGGAAATGTGTATTGTTCGTAAGGGATAGTCATGGCTGGTTTCAGAGGAAAAGTGTGAGGGTTAATTTCATGCGCCAATATGAACGAGCCATGTAAAGTCCAGACAGATGGTTTGTATGAAAGTTTCATACTAAAGGTAAAGTCTTTATTTTATTTTTTAACAAATTTTATTTATTTATATTTTACTTATGAGTGCTCAGCATGTATACCTGCATGCCAGGAGAGGGCATCGGATCCTATTACAGACAGTTGTGAGCCACCGTGTGGCCGCTGGAAATTGAATTCAGGATGTCTGAGCCATCACTTCAGCTGCTAAGATGCTTTTTTTTTTTTTTTTGTAATTATTAGCCTGATTAGAGTAAAGGATACTGACGAATGTGTGAAAATGCTATAACAAAACACACTACCATGGATGCTCATCTAAAAAGGAATTAACATTTTAAAAGTCAGTAAAGCAATTCCGGCAGATTGCCCTTCTTGTGGGCCTCATCCAAACCCTTGCAGGCCTGGTTCACCAAATGAACCTTCCCCAAGTGAGGACACACCTGCCTGGTCTGACGGCCGGCTTCAGACTACAGTGCTTACTCTCGCTGTCCTAGAGCGACTGCCTTCTCACTCTCTACATAGATACTGGCTTGACGGACACTGCAACGAGGCAACTGCTTACTTGGATACATGAATGTATCAGATGTGTGAGAATCTACAGATAGGTAATAGATACACACACTTCACACTTGCCACATGCGCAAACATCACACACACACACAATTTCATTCAGTTCTGTTTCTCTAGAGAGCCAGGGTAAAGAATACAATTATAGGCAAAATGGGGGAATACTATGAGAAAATCCACGGAGTTGACAAAGCTGATGTTGTTATTGGACGAGGGAAATGTCAGCTTATGTGACAGGAGTCCTTGTGTGAGCAAGCTAGACAAGGAAGGGGAAAGATGAAGGCTGGGACCCAGGTGATTGCTGCAAGAACCAGCAGCTCTGCATGTCTCTGGGGTGGGGGAGTCAGTGGCTGAGCTGTATTTATTCAGCTTATAAAGTATTGGAGGAGAAAGGATCCAGAAGCTTTGGTGCAAGGCATCATGCTAAGAAGGATGAGCTTCACTCTATGCACCCAATTTTGAAGTGAATAGCATTGGAAAATGCATTCAATTAAACATTAGCTCACTAGGCGGAGGGGTGCAGGAGGCGATATTTGAAAAACAAATTAATTAGATACAGTTTGAGAAGACTGAGCTTGCCTTCCTATAAACATCCTGTCACGTGACTTTTGCACTTTTCCCCGGCTAAATCCAGCCTCACGGTGAATAAGACCCCACATGACTTCTTTGGGTGCCTCTGTGACAGCTACATCTTTCAAGCAAATCTCTGGGATAAAAAGAAGGATTTGTGGGCCTTAAAACACTCCTTGCTACTGTAAGACATCTAAGCCAGGAACAAACTGCGCCTCAGACTAGAACTTTCCCCACAGATGCAAGTAAACACATTACTCATGCTCTGGCCGAACTCCAGGCAACTCCCAGCACAAAGAAAGATGAGGCCCAAACTATCACAGCAACAGAAAAGCACGAAGACTATATAATGAGTAGAATTAATTAACACGTTCTTGGGCGAATTCTTTCCTTTCCCTCCTTCCTCTCTCCTTCACCCCCTGGCCATTTACTGTTGTTGACAACGAGAATGCCATCAAGGTCAAACTGAAGAAATATGATTTTGTCTTGTCTGCTTAAAAGGCAACATCCAAAAAGTCATGAATATCAAATTAATGTTTTGCCTCTAATGTCAACTCTAATGAAAAAATACCTTGCGGATGTTAAAGCTATTTCATATACCTTTTAAGAAATAAAGAAATGCCAGACTGAGGGTCTACTTGAGCCTTCAAAAAGGAGGAGGGGATGCTAGAATTGGTGATGGATTTGCTGTGGGCTGATGTGAGCACCAAGCTGTCAGGCTGGGATGTCCAGCTAGCCCGGGCTGTGTCCCTTAACCTTCATGCATGTCCTGTACCACCCAGGATGTCCTTGATTCATTTCTTTTACAAAATTGAATTCTACTGAGAGGATCATCATCACAGAGCTCTCCACCTCCACAGCCCTCGGGAATGGCAAATTGTTCCTACTTGTTCCCAGGAAGAGGGCCAGGTTTTTCCAAGGATGCGGTACTCTGAGACATTGGGTCATAAAACTCAGACTTTTCTATTCTTTTTTCCTGCCTGGTATCAAGGCTGGGCTCTCCGAGTACTATTCTCTTCCTGGCAAATGTGAACATTGCTATCCCTCCAGGAATTTTCCTTCCATGGTTCCAGGCTTGGAGCTGGAGCACACATTCCCCAGTAAATGCCTATTGTGACCCGAGAGATTATTTTAAATTGAATCTTTAATATGCAAATGTGAGATTCACCTGGGGCACCATAGGAATGAAATCCATCCTGCATCCTGACTTGCACTCTTACATTAACAGGAAGAAGAGTAATTTTTAACACACCCCTACGATGGTTTTATGCAAATTCTTCAAGCTAGCCAAATTATTTTTGTGTTAAAAATTTTCAACCCCATAAAAACAGGAGTGAATTTATGTGGCATTTTAAAACGATGTTGGGCACATTGTAAAGCTATTTCATCTCATTTATAAAGAAGAGTGAACATAAAAACAGGCCACAGCATAATTAATAGTGAAGTGATTTATGGTGCCACATTCTTCTCCCTGTGTGTTCATTTGTTGTCTGTAGTCTGGTGCAAATTGTCCCTGCCCACACCCTCCGTCTCTCCCTTTGCCACAGGAGAGGAAGGGAGGCAGGCAAAACTCACAACAGGGCAGTTAGGTGCACCCTGGCACACAGGTACACAGACAAAGTTCATACACACATACCGTTCTGTGACAAGTATTATTTTTTTCTCGAGAATTTCCTGAAAGTTCTGCTACCTGCATCCTATTTCAACTGGTTCTACTCCACTCCATCTAGGGCACAGCATTTTTACAAGTCCCAACTAACATTGACAAGGGGCTAAATTGAGACCTGTAATAATACATAAAGTACAATAATATGATTAGACAAGGCTATTGTGTGGAACGTGATCACTGGTATTATACAACTGTGACTACATGGTAAGGCTCTCTGCTTCTAGTTACTAAAAGTTATGATTGGTAGCAATTTAATAAATATTGCTTGAGTCCCTACTATCTATGTTCCAAACATAGCAAATATTCCCTGACTTTAAGGCTTTAAGGTGCTCTCTCTCTCTCTCTCTCTCTCTATATATATATATATATATATATATATATATATATATATATATAGTGTGTGTGTATATCTATGTGTATATATACACATGTATGTATGTATATATATATATATATATTTATTTATTTATTTATTTCCTATTCTGTTTCCTATCTCACAGATTTCAACTTGTTCCTAATGTGTGCAAACTCTATCATGGTTTCTTAAGGAAGCATTTGATTTTCCCACTCAGAACTCCTTTACAAATTGCACTATGGTTGTGGGTGAGAACTAGTGGGCTCATCCACATATCTTCATAACAGCAGGAAGAATACTAGTAACAAACTGATTAACATTGGTTTATAAACAGGATAAACAAGACCGCCCTCTTTTTGTGAGGATATGGTGCACCGGTGCTTACCAGGCTTAAGTTAGCAATAGTCTGACAGCCACTAACGCTGTGACACGCCCTGCTTTCCTGCTTGGAATCACTGGTGTATGTTTCAGGATAATCTGAGATAAGGTCTGAAATATTTCCAAGGGCGCATTTTTGACTACAGCGTTGGAACTGTAAATACGCCCGCGTCATTTTGGAAGGATGCCATTTAATTTCTCCTGGTTTCCTTGATCTGAAAAGTCTGCTCACAATGGTTTGATGAGGTAAAATGAAATAATTGTTGTATTTTTACACAGGAGAACATGAGCACAATGGACTGACTTATCAAACTCGCAATCCAAACAAGTAGCTGAAATTTGAGCAAAACTTTGACTCAACAGGCAAAATGCAATCCTGCATGGCACCCAGCACAAGAGCTGCTCAGGCGTCGTACTTTGTACACACCTGCATTCAGATCATGTCGGGGAGATGTGTTTCCCAGCACTTCTAGTACATAATTCATGCTAACAGTGCATGGCTCCACATTTTACTTAACAAAGAGGCATTTGATTGCTCCTAGCATACCAATTGTTAGATAGTTTCATTGTCTTTATGTTTCATGGATTCTTTTTATTTTCCAAAAAAATATAACTTATGAATCTCTAACATGGTATATTTTAAAATAGTATTTCCCTAAAGGAAAGGCTTCTGCTATTATACCGCTGAATGCTATTAGCACTGGACCAACTTTAATTTGTTATTATATACATAGAACAATGGACCTCTTGTCAAGGGTGCCTCTATTTGAGGTAGATGGTAGTCAACACTGAGACCCACAACTTGTCAAGATGAGAGAATAAGAGACCATAGAATGTTCAGCCTGAAAAGGAACATCGAAATCACAACACCCATCCCCAAGGCTCATAGATAAGTGCAGAAGAAATCTGGAAAGAGCGTAAGCCGGGGGTGGTGGATGACTACAAGAAATTTTGTCTTCTGGACACAGTGGGTGGCTGCACCTGTCAACACACGAACACGCAACAATTACAAAAACATGTACACAACCTGTGCGTGTTCAAGTCAGACTGAATCTTGTCAAGGAAAGGGACAGTGAGCATGAAGTCCCTTCTCTAGCTTAGGAGTTATTGGCAGCTGATAGCAACTGGTATGTGTGTGTGTTGTGGAGGGGACAGAGAGAGAGAGAGTGCATGTGTGCTTTCTTTAAGCCTCTGGTAAGTCAACTTTCCAGTGGAAAACCACACACCTAAGTAATTACGGACAACACAAATTGAACTTAATGGGCTGATTAAAAAAGCAGAAGGGATAAAAGTTTGTGCTGGTGGGGGACGGATGTTGGTAGAGATGAATGTGATCAAAACACACTACATCAATTCCTCAAAGGACCAATTTAAAAGAAAAAGCCAGGCTTACCTTAAGCCAGGCTTACGTAAGCGCTAGTCAACATGTTCTAAGCCTTCCAGGACAATAGGAGACAATAGCACGCCCTCACATACCTTCTAGAGTAATAGTAACATCGATAAACTGGTAACAGAGTTATGTACAGGCAGAGGGGGGAGAAGATGGGGAACTGAGTGCTAAGGAAAAGACTCTCCCATATTACAGCTCACAAAGGAAGAATAATAAAGGGTTGTGGCTATGGTCATAGTACGACCCCAAATAAAGGAATAGTACTTCACAGTGATTTCCATCTCGCATACCTGCTTAAGCCTTTTCTTAGCCACTTTCAGCACCCTTTGCTAGACAATCTGTCTTATTATAGGAGTCGTTCTGGTTAAGGCTTCCTGTCTGTCTGCCATCAGTACCGGTGCAGCCCAGTACCCCAGCGGGTACTGCTTCCCTGCTGTGCATGAAGTGCTATGCCAGCTCTAAGTCTTCTCTTTCAGGCTTAAGTTGCATCACGGAATTCAGTTTTCACATGGCGGCTAGTCTGCTTTGTCTGTCCTCTGATCACAATTGTGGCTGGCGGTGAGTTAGTCCTCAGGTTCAGCATAGACTCGCAGAGTGGAGTTGCACAGTATAGGTAGAGTAGGGGCAGGTCTTCCCTTTCTCTGAGCACCAAGCCTTTTGCTTCTATGACGAGTTATGGGTAGAGTATGGATTCGCGGTCTACTGTTTTGCCTCAATCAGTATGAGGCCATGCTTGGCCTCCCTAAACCTGAGCTACAGACATGGTTCATGGCTCAGTACTTTATATTTATCCCTGTCATGTTTCCTATCCACAATTGAAATATATCATTCCATCTTGTTAAGAAAAAAAAATGATTCTATCAACTATTCTTGGTCTGGGCTATTCAATATTTTTTTTAAAAAATAATGCATATTGAAAACATGTCTTAAAACATTTTTTATCATTCATACTTTGTGTCAAACATAAAACTGGTAAGTGTGCTTTTGTGTGACTACTTCATGGTTACCCATACTTGCTTGGAAAGGGAGAAAATGGGTCTCAGACAGGCTAGATCCTGAGGACGATTGCCCTCATATAAAAAGGGGAAAGGAAAAAGATTATGATGAACACCCTGACCAAGAGACTGGAGTGGCCTCAGGTTGAAGAGGAACAGAAAACGTAAGTGGCTTTCAGAGCACAAAAGTGACAATTACACAGCTACGACTTGGTCTACGCAGAGCAGTAGAACGCCGATGCTTCCATCTTCCACATCTAGTGGTTTCCCTAGAAGGAATCAAAGCTTGCAAACCCACGTCATCTGTGAGGCTGCACACGGATTCCTTGCCAGTAAGATGAGCATCATCCTCTATGAAGAAGATGTAATTCTCCCCATCATTTAACTGCTCTGTGTAGCTACTTGTTTTCCGACAGCCTGCCTGGTCTGGTCCCGCCGCCACACCAGCCCCCAATAATAATACACAGAGACGCTGTATTTGATATAAGGCTGTTGGCCAGTTAATAGTTTCTTACTGACTAGCTCTGTCTTAATGATTAACCCATTTCTACTATTCTAAGTATTTCCACGTGGCTCATCCTACCAGCCAGAGTGGCTGGCGTTCTACCTCTCCGGGCTCTCCATGTTGACTCCTCCTTCCCACTTCCTATTTCCTCCTAGTCTCCTAGCCCCGCCTATCTTTCTTTCCCATTGGCCAACAGTGCTTTATTCATTAACCAGTATGAGAAACATATTTACAGAATAACATCTCCCATCAGCTCTGTTTCTCTGTGATGATTTCTTTTTTCTGGGGTTGTGTGAATATCTGAATTCAGGGATGGTCCAAAGGGTGAGACTAAAATAAAGAGACACATAGCATCAGAGCCCTCATCCTAGTCACACCTGGCAGAAGAGGTTAACTCATGCCTTTTCCGGGTTTATTTTTAACAGGGTAGTTGGGGTATTAATGAATAAACTGTTGGAGAACAGAGTTCAAATCATCTGTAGAGGGGATGATAAGAGACAGAGGCCCCACCATGAATAGTCCTCCTGGTAGGTCCTGTCATAAACGGTCCTGTCCATTCAGCATTCCACCAAGGGAGCCAAATTATGGAGAATTGGGGATGAAAAGGCACAACATATTTTTTCTCCCTACACATTTTACATTTTTAAATATTTTTAGCCTAAAACCATAGAGATTCACCATTACGATTTTGCCTTTGACCTTGGCTCTCTCACACTGCACAGAGAGGCTATCTGATAGCATCACTGGCTAGAGGGACATGAAGAACCTATACCGGGAAAAAGTCCAGAATATGTTCCTTGTGGAAATGATTTAAGACCTTGGGACTTGGGACCTTTCCCTTCTAGCACACCCCTCACCAATTGAACAGAGGGTTAATAAGCACTGAAGAATCCAGGGGGAACAGTGACAGGGGCCATTTCCACACTGACCGCTCTGCTGACATTCATGAGTAAAGAAATATAACAAGTGCAGATCATTGTGGCTGGGGAGTGCCACGAAGGGTCTGGGGGACCAAACGCTCCAGACTACAGAGGCCAAGCTTCCCTTTCAATACACCAGATGATGCCTTTTACTCTGAAAAGGAAAGAGTGTTACTTTTCCAAATAGCATATTTATGTAATCATTAATACAAATGTAAATGAGGCTGACAATAACCTTTTTGGGGTGACACAATTTTAAACTTTGCATACAGACATTTAATCAAAAGACTGCTTTCCAACATCTCTAAACACAAGTAACTCCACATCCCTGGAAAACCGTTGGACGTTTTAATGAAATAAAAATACACTACATCCATAAGTTATGATTCTTTCTTGCTCTAAATTTGCAAGTCTAGTAATCCTACCCACAAATGTAGGAGATTACTTTGTCATGTCTTATTCTTAATGAGTCAAGTACCACAGCTTTTTTTTTTTTTTATGAAGCTGTTTAAACATAATTTGTTAAGTATTTGTTCTAGAGGATTTCTGTCCCTAGGGATCTTTTGAGTCAAAAGTTTTCAGGTCCATAAAGGCATACATAATACAGAGGTGGTAAAAAAAAAATAAGCAATAGTGAGAGAGGAAGCAAGAAGAACAGAATATCTAAACACCATGTCAATCTTTACTCCTGATGCGTTGGACTTTAATTGACATATGTGAAGTCGTGGATAAATTGCAGAAGTGCTTCTACATCAGCTGATACAAAGAGTGAGAGTCTATGAAGACAATTGTGACTGCATGGTTTAGCACAGAGGATAGCCATTGTATATGTTGGTCTCCTGGGTACCTCTGCGGGCACTGTGAACATAGCTATCATTCTCATTACAGCTCACAGTTTTATAACTTCTGTTCATAGCCGCCAGGCATCATGCACTGTTCATTTATTATCATCATCATCTTAATTTTGCCGCTTAAGCCTCAGTTCTTTTTCTGTATGAAGCTCTATCATCTTCAGGAAGAGAGGATACTCTTGAATTCTCAAAATACTGTATGTTTTCAGACCTAGGTCCTGTTGCCAATAATTTTTGCAATATATATTTTGCAATATATCTTATTTGAGAATTTGAGCCTTCTTGTGCCTAAAATATCAGCCTTGTATACTAAATAGCCTCTAATATCTTCCCCATCACCAAAGATTCAGTTGGAAATATCCAAGATTTAAGGAAAACATGTGACATATATCTGTGTATAGGCAGAGATTAATCTGTTCCTGGGGTCACACTAACTCTATACTCAGCCAACATGTCATCCATTCTGCTCTGCCAGCTGTCAGCTCCCTTTAGAGGACACCATGTCAACTCTAATACCATAAGGTCCTCAGAACAAGAAATAAATAGGAATGCCTTCGGCTAATGTAATGGTCCCAAGCAAAGAAAAAAGAAGCAAACTCTTCATGAGATTTATTATAAGACACAACTGATTTTGTGTTTTATACAGAATGAAATGAAGAAAATCGCACTGAGGGTTAAGGGCATGTTAGTAATTAATGGCACAGCTTAAAATGTCAATTTAGAAGATTATTTCCAACTGGCAATTTCAATGGCAAAGGTAAACAACCTGGTCAGTCAGGTCTTCCATGGCTAGAAAGGTATTGTGAATACCCAAGTACGTGAGGATCAGACTAGGAAGACATTTCTTTCTTTCTTTCTTTCTTTCTTTTAATGGAAAATATATTTATATGTTTTGTATGGTATACTCTGACTAGGGTTTCTTATCCCCAAATTAATCTACCATGATTCTCCCCATTTTCTTACCCACAGCCATACAAATCCCCACACATACTTTCTCATGAGAAAACCAATGGGCATCTGGAAAAAAATAATATGAAATAAAAACAAACAAACCAAAAAAAAAAAAAACAAGACTCAGAGACATACACATTAATGCACTCAAAAATCCCATAAAAACATAATTCTGGAAATATATAAGCAAATTCAAGGTTAAAAAATGGAAAATGCCAGACAAAATATTTTGAGCCAAAAATACTTCTAAAAATATTATTGAATTAATTTTGTGTTGACATCCACTGCTGGACATAGAGCCTGCCCTATAGTGTGGTTTGTATGCATAGTGTACCCTTGGAGAAACTAATTTGTGGTTATCATTTGGAGATAGATCTAGGTTAGGGATGGGGGCTTATGTCCACTATGGAAGAGATTTCTAAATGTTGCCTGCTTTTCACATGCTTAGATTTGAACAACTACTATAACTCCAATATAAATACACACAGAACAAATTTTAAAAGAAGAAAAAGTAGATTTACTGGGATGTGATAAATACTTGACACTTTGGGTAAGTTTTATACCTAAGTTCTGTAAAGATCGTAGAGTGGATATTCATGGGAAGGTAGCATTTATTCCACAAAAGTTCTCATAAGAAATAAATGCAAAATACATACTAGAAAATCCTTGGCAAGTAAGGCAATCAGATTGAACTTGCCTGAGTCAGTTATCCATTAAGGCTTAGATACGGACCAATGCAGCACAACTCAACATGCTGGAAAATGTAAAACTTCTCCTGACAACCCAAGAGTGAGTTTTCAAAGCCTGGATATTATAAAAAGAATGCTCTGTAGAAATGATGTAGAGCTTCACTGTCCCTTTAACGGCTCTTCCAATGACCCATCGCCAACACTCCACACTTGTTATGCGCTAGAGAGACCCAGAGAACTAAGAAACAAAATATATTCTTAAAAGGAGAACATGCAGACCCAGAGATACAGGGAAACACTCTGCACATATATCATTTAGGCCATAAGAAAAGGTGTGGGCAGTGTGGAATATGAGATGAGGAAGCAGTAAAGGCTCTTTCCAGGGATGTGTGGGACAAAACAGTACATCACTGGGCTGTACGAGCTAGGAAGGGTAGCACTGGGCACTGAGCATCACCCAACGAGCCTCCAGTCATCCCAGAGGTCCCTTCTCATTGTGTAAATGCATTAAGATGGTTGAAAACCAAAGGCCAACCTGTTTTGAAAATCCTAGCACATTCCTAGCACCTGTGTAC
The DNA here is from genome assembly GCA_030556225.1 of Cricetiscus sungorus. Lineage (NCBI taxonomy): Eukaryota > Metazoa > Chordata > Mammalia > Rodentia > Cricetidae > Cricetiscus > Cricetiscus sungorus. The sequence goes on along the minus strand of JANBXA010000741.1, from coordinate 57,263,364 downwards.
ACCTCAAACGTGTTGGGCTGGGAGTTGGTAGTCAAGAGAGACACAATTGGAGCTGAGATAAAACTTTGCAGGGAAAAGCAGCAAAGCCATGAAGAGCAGAAACACACCAAATTCATAGACTTTCTCTTCTCTCTACTTCCCAACCTCCCCATCACTCTACCCAAAGTATAAAGCATCTACGACAACATCTACACTTCTTTGCTGCTGGAGGAGATATAATTCTCTGTGGAAAGACTCTTTGTTGAGAAACAATTTACAAGAGTACTGTCCTTCCATGCCTGGGTATCATATCCCACAGAAAAAGAAAAAATGAACCAAGGGGGGGACAAGGAAAAACACAGAAGGAAGGATAATGTATCTATGGAAACAGTGAGTTAGAGCTACAGGATTGCCACTGACCCACACAGTCTATGAGCTACAATCACACACACACACACACACACACACACACACACACACACACACACACACGAGTATTAAAGCTTCCAATGAGGAAAAAAACTGCAAATGTCTTCTATTTCAAACAACCAGATTCTTCTTAATTTTACATCTTGAATTTTCTATGTGGTCTTAATATTGCTAAAATCAATTTCATGTACTCAAATATTTTACCAGGCTATTTCCTAATATTTTAAAACAAAACTATTTTGCGCTCTCAAGTTGCTAATAAATTTATAATGCAGCAGATCTCTATAATTAATATATAAGGCAAGAGAAAGTCATGGCCATCATCTTTTTCTCCAACAAGCATGATTAGAATTGCTTCATTAATTACTCACATCCTGTGTTAGAATAATAAAGCAGCAACTCTTTCTACAAGAATCACATTATTTATTGGGAGCATGTGCTAAATTCCTTCAAAGTGTTGTTTTGATAACAGGTAGGACAGGGCACTTGCAGCCATCACTGGTGTTTGGCCAATCAATTTCATTTGCATGTGTTTCAATCGTGCCTATTGTAGGTAACTCCTAACCTGTAAACCATGCCAACCTTTCAACGGATGGGAAGAGTATTTATTTACCAGCTGCCTTTTCCTTCCATTTCCTCCCTTGTAGAACACCATCCCATCCACCATAGTGAACTTCTCTCCTAACATATGCTTCTGCACACATGGACACACTCCCTCACACCCTCAATTATAAATCAGACTTCTGGCATCTAGCCTACCCCTACCAATTTATCAGTCACAACCTTGATTTATTTATCTGTGCTCCTTGCATTTTTAAACACATTAATTAAATTAACTGATCTTGGCTAAGAAAACTTTTTCCCTGTCATGTTATCATTAATATTTAATGATGTTAGTAAAACCTAACCATTAAGTAACTCAGTGATAAAAGGAAGTATAGAACATATTTTCTGTCATCAGAGGAATTTGCAGTCATAAACTACAGGGAAAGAAGTCAATTATATGAGTAATACAGTGAGTGTTTCAAAAGGGAGCAGCTGAACCAGAAAAAGAAGAAAGGTATCTAACAGAACAAATCTGAAAGTGACCGTCAGTGGGTCAGAGAATCACTTTTTGACTCTAACCTGTGGTGCTCAGTGTTATTGAAGTCTTGAAAGTGAGAAGGAATATTTTTCATCTAAACACCAGCCCATGAGCTGCAAAATGGATTCTCGTATGCTATCACACAGAGCAAAGTGTTTAAAGGACGATTGATTAAACAAACAAAACAAAACAAAAAGCTAAAATAAGTCAGTGGTGAACAACAGGCACAGATGGGTGAAAACTCCCTCCCAACCCACAGTTACTCTGCTAACCTCTTTCTAAAGCCAGGAAGCGGGTTTCTATGAGACAGTCTGGATGCCCCTCCCCCTCTGTCTCTCTTGTGTGCTCTCTGTCTCTCTCTCCTTTCTCTCTCTGTCTCTCTTAGTGTTCTCTCTCTCTCTCTTTCTCTCTCTCTCTGTCTCTATCTCTCTGTCTCTCTCTCTCTCTCTGTCTGTCTCTCTCTCTCTCTCTCTCATCTTCTAAAGAGAAGAATGTATTATCCATTGGCTTGAGACACCTCAGGGCCACCCTTTACCTATTTGGTTCAGATCATTCTCAAAAGCTATGGGAAGCAGCCAGCACCAGCTTGTTTCATGTAGAACCCAGCTTTTGACTTTGAATGGTCAGGAAGTTCAGTATCTGGGCTTTTGGGAGGGGAGAGCTCCCAAAACATACTGAAGGAAACCAACAATCTCCAACTGTCTAGAGAGAGACCAAGTGCCCATGGCGAGAATGTTCTTTGTACTTGATCACTCAGACCTATGTAGCAGCTTCCTCAAAGCATGCTGATGTGTGTTATGCATACAGAGAGAGCATCTTGTTTTCATGTTGTCTGTAATAAATTATAAGTGTAACAGCAGGAGCTTTTTCAATACTATTTGTAAATGCAGCCAGAGGCTATTAAGTGATTGGTGTATCAAATAAATATAATTAGTAAATAGTGAAATAACATGTTTGTAAACTGCCTTTGGAAATATGTGATTAGACCAAAGACAACAATTTCTGCCAAAGCTTCTAAGTGTTTCTCAGAGATACCAGAAAAATAATTTAACAGTTTTCTTAATGACTCCAAAAAATTTCTATGTAAATCTGCTAAGAAGGTAGATATTTACTTAGTCTAAACTCTTTTTGAATGCTTTGCTTGAAACATTGAAGTATGAGGGGGGTATGTTCAAGTGTACATCATAATTTTTCGAGGGGAGCTAAAATGTGCTTGATTATTGACTATAAGTTTTTAAATTGGCATTTGATGAGGTTCAAAAGGAGCTATAAATATACCTTCACACGCAGAGTGCTCTCAGGCTGCACAGTTATTTTCAATTAGTGACACTTAAAATTATTGCACCAAGTCAATCAGTTTGGAAGGAAGGAGGGCACCTTGCCTTCTCCACTCCAGCATTGGGAACATTTGCTCTTGAATGGCGGCAGGTTCTTTCCCATAGAGTAGGAAAAACCAAAGACTTGTCCAAGTCCCCTCCTCACTAATCAATAAATTACATTCTCTCCTCCCAGTGTTCAACCTGCAACCTACCTTGCCCACTTATATGGGACTCGTGGTCCTCGTGTGTATAAATACAGCCACATCTAGCTTTCAAGACTCTCCAACTGTTAGTTACACCTTGGCCAAATTAAATTAAATTTCTGATACTTCCCAAACCTTCAATTAGACTACTTCTCCTCATGTTCTATGCCTAGGCCTGTGTCCATTCCACCCATAGACATACTTTCATTCTGCACACTGTTGGGAATTTCTGCCCACAAACATTTGCAGCTCACATCTTAGTATATTCCCAGTGAATCAAGTTTACCCTTATACAACCCAGCAGGACTTACGCTGAAATTCTCTGCCTTTGTGATCTATTCTGAATTTCTCCCACTTACTTGTTTTCTTTATATATAGATTGTTCCATATCTTTCCAGACAATGCCAAGTGCACATAAGTAATGACAAATGATAAAGGAACTAATGGTCACTAAAACATTTATTTATTGATATTAATAAGCTTTTGCACGTACACCTCATAAACCCACATGGAATAGAAGGTTAAATATATATTTAAAACACAAGAAAGCAGAGGTGTCTAAAAGTCAATTTTGTCAGCACTGCATAAAACTGAGTTCAAAGAGAGTAGCTATACATAATTACCTTTGAGATATTTGATAGTGCATCCAGGCCATGTACTTAGGTTATATTAAAAACATGTGGCTCTGATGCCTGTGATTGGACGCTGGCCCAAGCTTCATTGCCATTCACTTTGTTTGATCAATATGTACAAATAATTCCCCAATTCTAAAGGTAAAGAAACAAATCAATAAAATACGATCCCTGCCCTCAAACAGCTTCTAGTCTTGGCATTCCACGAGAGTAAACCTATATTTTTCATTTCCCATAAATTGGAGCCTGGGGAAGAATTTTATGTGAGGAAGGAGAAAAAAACATAGCTTAGAAACAGTCAGACCTCAGTAGTCATTTGACGGCTTGGTTAAGCAATGCATGATGTAGGGGGGAAATGATAAGAAAGGGGAAATGTATGTCAGAAAAATAAAGACAGGTTGGATAAGAGACTATACGAACACTTATGGACATTTCTAGAAAATCTGAGACCAAGCAAAGATTGCTATTTAAAGTACCTCGGTCCCCCTGGGGCAGTATGCTAAAGCCCATATTTATCTGTCCACTGCAGAGGTGTGAATGCCTGCAAAGTCCTCAAGGCCATATCAAATGAGACTGCTCCTTTCCATTTGGGGGCCTCTGGGGATGACTTTAATGCCGAACACTTAGTCATCGTGTTTGATGGCTTCGGCGGCCTCATTTATCAGGGATCTATAGTTAAATTTAATTTTCGTGTGAGCGGAGGACAGCCATGGGAGCCGGGCTCCTGGGTGCTGATCTGCCCCTGTTGATGTCTTCTGAACTGGAAATGATGGATGCCACATGTTCTGGCTGTGATTAAATTTGCTTTGACAAAGCAGCATGGAAATCTGATTTTTCAATAGACTTCTGCGTTTTACCCAGTGCTGAGTAAACAGATACAGAATGTAAAGCCCGTATGGCTGTCAGGCTAGCTGCTAATTCATTGTACCCATCAAATCAGGGTGTCCATTAAATTATTATTTGCCAATAACACACAGAATCATTTTTTGAGAGACTCTGAGGAATGGTGAGTTTGTGTTTAAGTCAATAAACATAATGGGTCTGACAAGGTCTGGGGTTTTTTCCTAGGAAGGGACAAATAACTCATCAGCTAGGATGTCTCCATCCTTCTCAGGAACCAAAGCTACATTTTAGAAGACTTTAGTCTTACCTCCACTTGGCTCCCATTTCCAATGCAAACAGCGTCATCCAATTACAACAGAGAGCGAGGCTACAAACATTGACGCTTTAGCTCCCTGGTTTATCTTTAAAGGAAAGTGAAGCAGAAAATCACATTAAGTATGCATCCTACATTAAGGCTTTTAACCTCCCGCCTAGAAGCGATGTCTGTGGATGACCCACCTCCTGGAAAGGCTTCTGCTGGGACAGAGGCCACAGAGATGTCTACAGTAGGTGAGAGTGGCACATGTAATCTTTTGCCAATCACTAACAAGTGTTGCGTTCTCAAGCCACGGAGGCAGGACACCCTTCTGATCCTGGCACAGTGTACCTATTGAACAACACTACCCAAATTGCAAACGTCCTGAGTGCTGAAGAGACAACAAGGACTCCTAACAACATTCTCCCTTTGGGCCCTGTTGCGTACCAGTCAAGTCAGTGGTCACCAAGAATGTTTGCCAGTGGAACCCACAGATCTTAAATACTTGTTCATTGGTAAGTAGCTAGTGTGCATAACCACACTAGCAGAAAAAGTTCTAAAACTTTAAATTTCTCGTTGAGAAAAATGTCCTATGTCCAAATGTAGTTCTAAGTATTAAACAAAACAATGTCTGTGTGAGTAGAACCCTGTTATCTCTCTCTAGACACTCCTGCACTTCATTTAATATGAACCCATCTCAAAAAGTATGGGAGAACCCACTATTGGTCTTCATGTCTCATAATTCCCACCTTTCCACTGGAAAATAGCCGAACTTCCTGGTGAGATCTGGTGTTCTTTAGATGTAAGCTAATCTAATCCGGATGATATAGACCTTTCCTGGGTAATTCATGGGCCAACAGTTCTAGGCCAGCCTGATGTAGTTTACATAGCTTTGGGTCAGGCATTGGCCTCAAGTTCACCTAGTGTTTCTTACCTGTAACAAAACTAACAATCCATTGCACATGCGAGGAAATCCAGTTTCACTGATGCCTTGTGATTTGTTCTAATTCGCAAAACTAGAAGTGTATACCACAACAAGACCCAGACTCAGTCAACTGTGTCTTCTAAATACAAGCCTACACTGTTTTCTTAATGCATGAGGAAGAGGAGTGAGACGCCATCCCCTGGGTGCTGAGAGTCCTTCTGAGTTCTCAAAACCAGCTTTATTTTTAGTTCCCATGACCTTGGGCCACTGCGCTACTTTACTTACTCAAATGCGTTTTGTTGCCAACACACTTGTGCCCTCCAGGGAGCTGCCATTTCCATACTGCTTGCTGGAACAATGTTGAGTGGGTTGAACCATGACCTTCTCTTAAGGAAAAGGATGATCCTGCATGTAACAGCATTAATGGTTCAAGGCCAACCCTATGCCCTGCTGACCTCCACTACAAGAGCAATAAATACGAGAAACAGTTCAAAATGAATACCATCATCATGGGTTGAAATACAAGTTAACTGCATCCAAAGCAAAGGAGAGTCTCCTATCTCTTCCAACGTTCTAGTCATGACGATGCTAGTTTAAGAAAGAATACAAACTTTCTCAGCTTGCCCAAAAAGGTGGCAAATAGATATGTACAAAATATGGTTTCACCCAAGGAAAACCTAATATGTGTAAATATCAAATTATCATTCAGGCAGGAAAATTTGAATCCCTCAAAATCTAACTGTGGGGAGACAACACATAGTAAGAAGAGTTTGCCAACATTTACTTTCCGGCAATAAAGTCAATGTTTAATAGAATAACTAACATAATTATGAGGCTGAGAATGATGAACAGAGGGAGAAAATACAGAGATATCACTAATACCCATATACAAGGCAGTCTTATTCTGAAGATGAGACATTTCTAACCAATGAGAATGTCTAAAGACATGGTACCTCCAGTAACACCAACGGACCACTGACACATAATCATGTAAACCTTGTCTGGAATGCAGACTCATCACATCTGTAAGATACGCAGGTTGACCAGATCTGGATGACTTCGTGAATCTGATTGAAGGGGATGACTATTAGGTGGAGACTGTTTGTATTAAATGTGTTTCAAGAGGGAGATGGGAAGCCAAGAACTGCCTCAGGGGAATTAGCAACAAGGAAAGACCATAGCCAGGGCAGCCAATCAGGATTTGGTTTCAAATGTTTGGGCTTGTGACTGTTATGAGCAAGCTGTGGTTGGACACAGGATGGAGGGAATGTATTTATGGAAATGGGAGGACCAAATCTAGAGCCCCAGCAACTTAAGAATGTCTGTGTAAAGGCGGAACGAAGCCGGAATTCTGAGGCCCCTGTCTGTAAAATGAGGGACCATTCTTGTAATCCCGGAACTATGTCCCATCTGGAAAATTGAATCTATGAATTGAAGTCCCGCTATTGTAGCTATGAGGTTTCAACTGCTGTCTATGGACCCCAGGGATCTTCAGAGAAACCATCATGGCAGGGAAGAATAGAGCTAGGTGGTGCTCCGAGGCCTAAGTCACAAAATTTATTTGCAAAAAATAACAAAAACAAGGCCATCATACTTTGTCAACTATAATAGTCAAATGATTTATTTGGACTTTTGTTTATGTAGCCTGTACTACTGATATCCCCTATACTTGGAAATAATTTTGACAGTTGTTAAAATATCTTACTAATTCAACTACAAATAGAAAAAGTCAATGTAATGTTAAAATGATAATTATATGATAAGAAGCCACATGAGCATCTCCAAAGAAAACCACTTTAAAAATGGCCTGATTTATGATTTGAAAATCTCTTTAATAGCCAGCTTAGCAGAGGACGACTAAATTACCACACACATTTCTGCAGTAAATTTAAAATGTTATTTTGGTTGAAGGAAAACAAGAAAGTGTATTATGGAATGGGAAAACTAATAATGTTTTCAGATAATTGTTGATAATTTTACTTGACTCTACACAGATGCTGACAAGAATCAGATTGTTTTCAGGGTTAGTTGTGATAAAACACAGTCCTCTGTCTCTGTTGTGTGTGTAGATTTTTACACACATGGAGGTCAGAGGGCAACCTTCCTCTGACCATGTGGGTCTGGGGACTGAACCCAACTCACCATGCTTCTTTGCAAATGCTTTTAGTCTGAGATATACATCTCCAGCCTCCTGTTTCTCTATTTTAAAGTTGATCAATATGTAACTACATAGTGATGACTTTTCGGCACTATCAACCAGTCATTGGGAGCAATGGTTCACTGAGTTATAAAGGACTTCCAATGTTTGCACTGCTTATGACACGTCATTAAAATGTTTGTCAGTATCACCAGCAATCTGATGAGAGACTCAAAAGACTAAGTATCTCTCAAGCTTCAGAAGATAAGGACAATTTTTCTAAAAGTCAAGATTTCTCTTGAATTTAATGTTATCATTCACAACAAATATTACCATGTTTCCCCCAAAGCGGTAAGACTCAGTTTGGAAAGACAGGCTGAGCTCTGAGAAGTGATCATGATTTGTAAGGCGTTGCTCTGAAGAAAAGCTATGTGCCGTGTAGCTCCTCAAAGTCCGCTGCCCTGGTGCCCTTTCTTGGGTCTAGCTTTCTGTCTGGAGAGTGGGAGAGTATTTAACAGGTACTTCCCCTTCATTGCAAGCAAGGCTAAAGAGACGGCTAGTCACAGCTCCACATGTGATGCAGTTAGCAATCACACTACTTAATGAAAACCATCCTTAAGTGGAGCTGGAACTGTGGTCACTGGCCCTGCATCACAAGGGAGAACACAGTGACCAGCAGAGGTTAGCGTCCCATCTTGGTGGACACTCGCACTCCGCCACTGCCTCCTGTCGGTCATCGGTGAGACTGTGACCCTGCATACGCTGGAAACATTCCTTGACCTCCCCTGTGCATCTGTGAATTACTCCTTAATGACAAGCCTGGCCATCTCACCAAGACATTTCCTATGTCCTCGCCCTCTGCTCTGCTTTCTTACCCCACCCTTCTGTGCTCTGTTCTGCTGGCTGGTGCTGATGTGTGCCCCTCCTTCTCCTCCTCACACCTCCCATGCGGCCTTGATGAGTCTTCTGTCTCCCTTCAAGTACAGTAAGAGGCCCTCTATTTCCCAGAACTGCCTTGGAGAATTTTCTACCCTTCATCCTGTGTCAGTGTCTGCCCTACAGGAATCAAAACTAGAGTGATATTACATACTTATTCGTTTACTCTCTGCCTTTTTGTCTCACTAAAATGTAAGCTTCGTGGAGCTAAGATATTATTTGCCACTCGAGTGCAAATATGTTGAATAAACGCTTACTATCTTACTAACTTCGGGCTTTAAAATTTATTAAGATAACTGTTTTCATGTTAACTCATAAAAGAGTCTTCTCAGTCAGTACTATTCAATAAAAATATAACGTGAGGCAGAGGTCACTTCAAAGTTGCTAGTATCCACGTTAGAAAATGTAAGTATAAAATGATTTCAGTCTCTTTTTACTTAGTATATATACATACTTACACACATATACATGTGCATGTTTATTTCTGTATATGTATTAAGTATATATGTTTATCTAAATACATTCAAACAAGTATATCTTCATAATATATAATGATTTTTGACATGTGGCCAACACAAAATTTCTCCAGAAATTCTATTTTCCTACTTACATTGTTAAGCCTTTTAAATCCTGGGCACATTTGACATTTACAGAGAATCTCCATCCAGATTAGTGACATCTCAGGGGTGCAGACGACAGTAGTAGCTACTGCCACCTGAGGGAGGACTCGTGGGGAAAGTGCCTACAGCATTTGCAATGAACTGATGAGACATGAACAGCGGCTGAAACGATGGCCGTTATTACCAGGGGCAACCAAATAATGGAAAGTCCAACTTACCGCTGTGCAGAACAGAAACAGTAGCCATGATCAAGCAAATGTTTTTGCCACGGCTCCGCATCACCAGCTACCCCCACCCCTGGCCTCTGGAAGCAGTAGAAGCAGGGGCAGTGAATGACTGGTTCCTTGGTGCCTCCTGCTTTGGGGAGGATTGGAACACACGGACTTAAGCTGGTTTGCGGCCCTTCTGTATCACTGCTGAATCTCAGCAGACATAAAATAACAGTTCCCCAGCACGGAGCTGGTGCAGGGCAGAGCATGATTCTAAGCCTGCACATGACATCCAGAGTGGCCTTTCTAAATGCGGTTCTGATCTTTCTGCCCTTATTTCCAGTCCTTCGCTGGTGTGCCCCGTCTCCTGTTAAATCCCGAGTATGTCAGCGGCATCACACGGGAACCCCCAGGGTCGAACTTTCAGATCCCCGCTGGCTCTCTGCCCACTACACCTGAACCTTCGCTTGCGCCCCAAGCACCTTCACACATCAAGCACATTCGCACTGCCTGAGAAAAACTTCCATAACTTGAGCTGAACTACACTGTCTCCTCAGAGCATGGCGTAAATGCCGTTATTCCAGCTAACACTAAAACCATCCATACTCAGTAGCCACCTGCAGAAGCTTTACCTCTTCACCTACCTTGTCTTATGATGTGTCCTTATCCTCACTTTTACACACTGTCCCCAAGATGCCCGTAGCTTGTGCATCCACAGTGTTGTAGCTGTGGCTTTACTGGTGCATCCTACAAACTAAAGTACAAAATCGTCTATGAGCGGGATCCCTGTCTCTGCTTTGTCTCCAGCGCCAAATACAACTGCTGTCCTAACGCTGATGTAATCCGAAGCTGTAGAACGAGTGAATTAACATACTTAGACAGGCTGTCTCTTTCTGATGCTCATCACACCCAACTGCTAACAGAACATCATGCAGGCAAGTTGATCACAAAACAAAGGCATTCTAAGTAGGCAGACAATCATGTTACCAAAGTCCTTCCAAAGTCACAGATTACATATGGAACAAATGGCAAGCAGATCAAACAGAAACAAAACACGCATGTGTGTTTGGCATTGAAACATTAGTAACTTATGCAAGGCTTTGCCTCAAGATACCAGTTGCCGGTATACTACCCTAGTGTCTGTTGAGGTGAAAGGCAGTGTTTCTGAAGAAAACCTAAGGTGTCCACAAAGTCCAGAGTCCTCTACCAATCATGAGGACAGAGTTGAGAAACAAAAATCAGAATGGGTGACTACATACAGATATGAACCATCCCTAACCTCAAAACTCTATCGTAGCAGATAACAACAGTAACAGCTTAGAAACAAGAGAGGCAAACTAAATATGACTGTTGCTTTTTCTTTTTAAAGAAATTAAACCATTTATCTGTGGAAAATTGGTGTGGGTCAGAAAGTGGCATTGATAGTAATATTGGCAGTTTCTTTCACACCCAAACACGCTAAGTTTAATTAATGCTAAAGGAAGTATAACAAAAAAATGATGACTTAAACATTGAAAAATATCCTAGCAAAAGTTCGAAAAGATATTGCCATCACCAAGTAAGAATGGGGTTCTATGAGAAGAAAAATAACATAAATACTAATAAAATATGATTAGAATGAAAACGAAAACTATATCATTTTGAAATAAAAACCTCAAATAGGGTAAGTCTTTACATTTTTTAATATTTGGAATAGAGAGAAAGGAAACATAAAACATGAAATAAAAATAGAGAATATATTCATCTGAAGACAGCTAATATATAATGAATGTTCAAGGAAGAAAAAGAAAGCAAAAAAGACACAAAAATATTGGAGAATACAGTTGAGACTAGGTTAAAAATAAAAAATCCACTGTCTGGGCACTGACTTGTGAGATTTCTGAGCAATCAACATTAACAAAAAATCTGGAGTGTCCAGAGCAAAATTAAAGAAAATTACCTATAGAGTAATGAGTGTTCGACTTCGCAATATTGACACTCAATGTTGATAGGTAATTGGATGATGCATCTAAAGTACTGAAGGGACACGCCATTGTTTCAGAATGCTATGCCAGCCTAAATTAACAGTTAAGTGTGAAGATAAAACATTAACATGTTCAGGGATTCCAGGACTCAGAAAATGTTCCTCCCAGGAACCCTTTCAGAAGATGAGAGATGAACTCGATGTCTGGGATAACCATTGCTCGCCTTATTAAAAACTGTAATACTCAGTAAAATGATATGAGGTATCAAGCCACAGAAAGGCATGGGGGAGTCTTAAATGCAATTTATTGAATTAAGCCAATATGGGAACCCTACATGCTATATAATTCCAGCTGCGCGGCATTCTAGGGAAGAAGGAACTACAGACTCAATAAAAAGTTCAGAGGGCACTAGGAGTTATGGGCAAGGGTGGGGGTGTGAAGCAGATGGACATGGGACTTTGTAGGCAGCAAAACGCTCCTGTTCAATGAAGTAATAGTGAAGAGACATGGTATACTTGCAAATCCACAGAATGCAGCACGCAGAGGTTGAGTCCTAGGGTAAACGTATGAGTTTTCGCTAAGGATGATGCATCATCAGTTGCATCCAGTGAACCGTAATAATGAAAACGAACAGTGAGGAGATGAGCTGAGGATGATGTGGGAGGCTGCCCACCCTGAGAACCTTTTCCAAAAGCCTAAAATTATCCTAAATTAATCTGTTAATCTTTTCTTCTCAAATCACAACTTTACCCCAACTGTCTTTCAGTGTCCTTGCTCTGGCTTGTTGATTGATTGATTGATTGATTGAGTGATTGATTGATTGATTGATTGATTGATTGATTGATTGATTGAGCTAGCTAGCTAGCTAGTTTCTTTTTCATAAGAGTCAACACCATCTAACATGTCGCTGAAATTCACCTGTTGCTTTTCATTGTCTTCCTGGTAGCAATGCAAGTTCTACAAAGATAATGTTTGCTCTATTTTATGTACAGTTACATTAAGTACCTATAACAGTGTCCCATCCTTAGGTATGGATAAAAACAAATAACTGTCCTGCCAAAAGTAAATAACTATAATGTCAAGGATTTCTGAAATAAGAACTATTTCTTAGGATATTTGTGAAAACTGCCTCCTTACTGACAAAGGGTCACATACACATTCAACTAGGATAGAAACCAGGTAGATTTAGGAAAATACACACACACACACACACACACACACACACACACACACACACACACACACTACTTAAAGTACTCTTAACACTGGCAATATGATACAGTGATACTTATATATACATGTAATTATAAATGTCTCTAAAACATTTGATAAATACTTTAAAATTAATCAAACAAGTTATAAGAAATTAAATTAAATGTGACATGCTAGCTGAGTGGTGGAGGTACAAGCTTTTAATCCCATCACTCAAGAGGCAGAGGCAAGCAGATCTTTGTGAGTTCAAGGTCACCTTGGTCTGTAGAGGGAGTTCCAGGACAGCCAGGGTTACACAGAGAAACCCTGTCTTGAACACCTAAAAATAAACAAGTAAATAAATAAATAAATAAATACATGCTTTTTAAAACATTTAGTGACATCCATGAGTATAAACTTGGTATTGAATCCTGGAAAATTTCCTAGTACTATAAAATGATAGATATTAATGTCCTAATGTCTAATAGGATCAGTTCCTATGTGATCCTCCAAACAATCCCATCTGCATGATATACAGATACTGAAATCATTTTAAGTTAGTGTTGTGTTATAGGCAAACAAAATATTTACAATTTGTTCTTAGAAGACAAGTTAGTATTATAAGTCTTGATGGTATGAGTATAATGATAAAGCTACAGAATCGAGATAGTAGAGGAAAATATGCAGAAAAGTCTAAAGATTCCTATTTCCTTCCCTTTTGATCAGAAATAATGAGAGATGGCCCAAATTTCAAAAAAAAAAAATACAGAATAGAGGTAAAAGATGGAATAGTAAAAAGTATTCAATATAATTACTAAATGCAATAGAAAAATGATCTTAGATATATGAAGGAAGGCTAGGGAAAAAAGCCAACTAATTTTTTACTTCCCACACAACTAAAGACTCAAAATGTAACATCAGAAATTTCCAAATCAGGATCTAAGAGCATGCATCTGTAACTCAGCATTATCCAGGCATGAGGAGCAGGATTTTCATTTTGAGAACAATTTTACAGTGTTATTTTTTTCATGCTCTGTAACTGAGGAAATTGAGACAATGAAATTAAGCGATTCATTTAAAGTTGCAGGAAGGCCTAATGATTCACACAGGTGGGATATAAGCTCATTTGGCCTGACTCCAGATTTCACACTGTAGCCATTATTCCTCAGTCTTCTAAGCTATTTAAGGACAAACAAACATTCTGTCTCCATCCAAGTTTAAATTTCCCAAGGGCAGAACTACTTATAGTGCTACAGTAGCAGCTCAGTGACAGCCACATCCTTAGAAACTTGAAGAATCCCTCCTCAGGACGCCCATGTGCCCACTTCTCCTTCCGCCCCTCAGTGCAATGACCACACAAGGGCTCAGTTATATGCAGCTGTTCAAACATAAGAGTTAAGACCGAGCCCCTAAAGCCAGTTTTAAACTTAATCTGTGAAAACGGCTCCTTGAGTGACACTCTCCAGGAGACACCATGAAATACTGTATCCGTTTTCGTTATTAAAAATAGGTGTTTCATACATGTTCTGATTATAGACAACCCTCCCCAGCGCCTGTGAGGTCCTCACCATCTTCCTTCCCATCCAAAGCCACAACCTTTCTGATTCTCTTTCTCCTTAGAAAACAAACATGTATCTAAAGAATAATAATGAAATAACATAAAAACAAATAAAAAAGACTGGCACAGAAACAAACAGAAGAAAAAATATCCAAAGAAACAGCAGGAGAAATACACATAGACACAGAGACACACATATTCCTACACACAGGAATCCTATAAAAATACAAAACCAGAAGCCGTAAGGACCTATAGGTTAAAAATTGTCCTGTCAAAATCTTACAAAGGTCCTTCAAACATTCCACTGAGTTTGTTTTCCTTCAGCCATCTGCTGCTAGACATAGGGCCGGCTCTTAAGAACAGTTTGAACCTGTGTGCCTCCGTTTGAGAGAAGCGAATTTCCATTTGAGGGCGGCTGTCAATTGGAGATAGCATCTGTGTTATAAATGGAAATCACTGTCCATTTCTGCTCTCATACCTGGGACCCCATCTGGCACAAACCCATAGTAGAGACCCTGCGGACTTGTTTCTTTGGTGTCCCTCATTCTTTAAAGCTGTCACAGTCTCTCTATCTCTTCTGCAATGTTCCCTGGACCCTCAAGGGTTGAAATTTGATGGAGATATCCCACTTAGGGCTGAGCATTCCAAGGTCTCTCACTCTGTGCTCATCATCTGGCTGTGGGTCTCTATTTGTTCCCATCTTCTACATGAAGGTATCTTGATGACGGCTGATCAAGGCATTGATCTGTGAGTACAGCAGGATGTCATTAGAAGTCGTGTTATGGCTATGTTCTTTTATATGACAGTATTATTCGGTTTTTCTTTATTAACCTGGCGTATCTGATCTCAGATTCTTGGCCACTGGAGCAGTGCAGGGATGCGTTGCCTCTCACTGAGTGGCCTTAAATCCAGTCAGATGGTGGTTGGTTGCTCCCGCAAGTTTCATGCCACTGTTGTATTAACACATCTCAGAGGTAATTCATCAGTGAGTATCAAACCACTGGTTTGTAGCTGGTTTTGTGGTTACCTTTTCCTCTGGTAATCTGCACTAAAACTAGACGGTTGGGATAAGACAAGGTAGGCATCAACTTGACTTCTCCATACTCGATCAGTTGTGTAGGTTTTATCTTCAACAATAGGGTCTTAACTGTCCGTGGAATATTCCTTTACGCTGTGAAAATATATGACACTCTGATTGGTTTAATAAACAATGGACAGGCCAATGGCTGGACAGCATACAGTGAGGCAGAAGGGCCAAATGAAGAATGTTGGGAAGAAGAGGGGTTGGGTCAGGAGTCAATCATAAGTAGAGAGAAACAACATGAGTGGGAGAACTGAAAAAGAAGGTACCAACCACATGGCAAAGCATGGGTTAATTTAAATGTAAGCGTGAGCTTGTAACACTCCTGAGCTATTGACCTATCATGTATAATTAATATTAAGCCTCTGGATGGTTACTTGGGAGCTACTTATGGGGCAGAAACTTCCTCCTACAACTGTCAATTTTTGGAGAGCAGTCATGACAATAGCCTGGGTTATTCAGAGATTCCTACAGGGTCCCTTTGAACAATAATTTAATTAGATGCAATACATTCCAGGAATAGGAAGCCTCATTGGGTGACAAGAGATATTCAGTTGGGGTTCTCTCTCCCCTATTATTTTGTGATTCCGTTTATATTCCCTGCATATATTTTAGGAAGCTTCTACTGTATTCCCTATTTGCATTCCCCCATTTATCCTCCTCTTCCTTCCCCCTCCAAGCCTGGCCCTCCCATCCCTGTCCCCACCGTTGTCCATCCATAGCTATCTACTCTATTCCTCTTTCCTAGGGAGCTCTGTCTTCCTCCTTATTCCCTTACTCTATACTTAACCTCTATGGGTTATTAATTTACATTCTACCTAACCCCTACATGGATTGTAGCTTTCTTAAAAAATACTTAGTTGCTAACATTCAAATACATACTATGTTTGTCTTTCTGAGTCTGGGTTACTTCACTCAGGACGATTTTTTTTTTCTAGGTCCATATATTTATCTACAAAATCCATGATTTCACTTTTTAAATAGCCGATTAATAATATATTGTGTTAATGTACCATATTTTCTTTCTCTATTCATACATTGATGGATGTTTAATTTGTTCCCAATTTCTGGCTATTATGACTATAGCATCAGTGAATATGAAAATGTCTCTGTGATAGGATGAAGGGAACTTTGGGTATATGTTCAACAGTGGAGTAGACCCATCACGAGATACATCAAATTTCATCTTCCTGAGGAACTGCTAACTAATTTCCGTAGTAGTTGTACAAGTTTGCACACCCACCAGCAGTGGATAAATGCGACCCTCACTCTGCATCTTTGTTTAATTGATCTCAGCCATTTTGACTTGTGTAAGATGAAATCTCAAAATTTCTTTGATTGACATTTCCCAGATGAATGAGGATGTTAAAGACTTCTTCCAGTGCTTCTCAACCTCCTGTGTTTCCTCTTATTGAAAATTCTCTGTTTAGCTCTGTACCCGATTTTTAATTGGCTTGATTATTTTCTTGATATAGCCATTTTCTAACGAGTTACTAGAAACACATTAACACCAGGAAAAGCTAAGATCACTATCCACCAACAAAGTGATTCAAATGCAACACTCACCTTGTAACACCAAGAGTTCTCTGCCTTCCCATACCCTCCCCCTAAGAACACAGAGGAATGAACTCTACTATGTAGGGCTAAGTAAATGGCTTTTAAACAAGTGCTTCATCATTTCAGACAACTTACCAATAAAATGGGTAAAATAGAAAGCACATGTTTTGTGCATAACCTCCTTTTCTATTCTAAAGACATCTCAGCCAAAAATAAATGTTTTCTAAGGGCTTTTGAGGGTGGAGGTGGAGACAGTGTTCCAAAATAGAAACCTGTTCTTTTTTTATGAAATAAAAGATTTTTAGCATGTTTTCACAAAGCAGAAAAATTGTAAGACAGTCTAAGGTTTTAAAAACTGGGCATTATAAAGCAGGCTTCATAGACAAGGTATTCAAATGCTTTTACAAATGATGACAAGATTGAAAAAAAACACACAACACAGAAGAGTAATTAATGTACTTCTGGGTTGATATAGACAATTAACACTTAAAATGTACATATCTAGTTAATATTCACTTAAGCTAAGCTGCTACTTAAAGCAATAAATTAATAAAAAAGAATGCTTGCCTAATTTATTTTTACCACATGGAAGTAAAATTAAGGGTAGATATGCATATGTGATACTACAATTCTTATGGTTGGAAATTTTGAAGGTCACATATAATATACCACGCAGCCTACCAAAACTAACAGTAATCCTATGAACATAGTCTCAGAGCAATTTCATTTACTGGCACTATTCTGCTGCGTCCCATAAATAAGAAACAGGAATTAATTTGCAGTCATGCTTACCACTTCAATCAAGACATACTTAATATTTTGACTGGCCTTGATATGAAAGACATTAGAGATGTCCTTGATCTTATTACTTTTATTTTGTATGTAAGATCTGTCTTATTTTAATGAAGATCTATCTGGGAAATTCTGTCTCTTCCAAGAGAAATGAAGCTTTTCATGGAAGTCTGAAATAATGAGGAAAACAGTGGTTTTACGCCAGATATACAATGGATATGATAATAGAAGGCAGCTACAATTAAACTTATGCCAAGGAAAATTAAAAGCTCATTTTGTCATTGTGTTAAGTCATTGTTCTTTTATCTGGAATTTATACCCTGAAAATAACTTCACTCCATGGGGGATTTTAGTTCTACTGTCCTTCTGTTGTAGGGATGATCATGTGACTTCCTGTGGCCAATAGATGTCAGTTCTAAGATTTCTAATCACTGCTATAAAAGAACTTTCTCGCCCTCCCAGCCTTGGAACAAGAAATCCATAGAGGAGACCTGACTCCAGAACATATTAAGCCAGGTGACATCACAAAGCCTAAACCCACATGAAGAGAACGATGCTTTCTCCTACCTGTCCTGGATTCAGTCTATTCGCTGTACAACATAGTTGATACAATAGCTGCACGTGATACCTAATGATGTTTTTAACTCTTTAGATTGTTAGCCTACCAGAGCTGGAGAAGAACTATTCCCTTAAATATGTTCACCGAGATCCTAATGAAATTTACTACCCGGAACACATTGGAGCTCTTTCTTGGATATCATCTTTTCATAGGGAACTAGCAACATAAAGTAAATCTTTATTCAAAATTGCAGATGTAGAAACATTCCTATTTAAATGGAATATATTAAGAACAGGATTGCTTTCCTATTTGTTCTCATCCAGGATATGATACAATATAAAATCATCTAATAGGCTATTATTGAGAATAGATGGGGGGTTATAGAAATGAGAAAATATAAGCTAAGTTATAGGTCAGTCAACTTAATAAATATTAATGTTATTGCTATTATTATCTTCTCCATGACACTCTGCAGTGATACATTATTTATGATTCATTAAAGCTTGCCTGAGGATTCAGAAAGCAAAGTCAGTGCTAAGCCACAGAAGCCAGGCACACACCTTTAATCCCAGAAGCCAAAAGCTAGGAAGTAGTGGTGCACACCTTTAATCCTAAGACTCAAGATTAAGAGATAGGCGGATCTCTGTGAGTCTAAGGTCACCCAGATCTACACAAGATTGATCCAATCCTAAAAAGAAACAGCTCACACAAAGATGATCTCAGCAGCTGGGATCACACGCCTTTAATCCCAGCACTAGAGGGTATAAAAGACAGGAGCAGGGGCTTCAGTGGTCAGTACCAGGATCCATTCTCCAGCCACACTGAGGAGAGGAAGACATTAAAGTCTCAGGATTCTCCAGCCACGCTGAGGAGAGGTTACAGTCTGAGGTTTGGTAAAGCCAGGATCGCCTTTCATTCTGAAGTGGAGTAAGAGCCAGTGACCACCTGCTTTGCTTTTCTGATCTTCAGCTTGAAAGTTGAACCTCAAAATCTGTCTCTGGGTCTTTTATCTTTCATGTTACAACCCTAAATACAAATAATAGTATGGCATTGTCATAATAAAATAACCACTACAATAGAATTCTGTAGAATATTGTAATAGTAGTTTTTGGCACAGGGTACCAATTTGTTTTAGGGAGGCTGACCATCATCTTAGAGCGAGTGGCATGTAGGATGGAAAGAAAAGAATTTTGAGGCAGAGGACCAGAGGTAATTCCCTCCAGCACACATAAAAGCACAAAGCCTAGGCACACTCAGCGTGTGTAAGAAAGACCATCCTTCCCATCCTCTCCATTCTCCTGTTTCCAAGACCCATGCTTGCTTAGTAACTGCCTGCAATTATTCTCCAATGAATGCCCTTTCCTGGGACTAAAAGAAACATGTTTCTAAGCTGTGTTCCAATTCCCTAAGTATAACTTGTCTCTAATGCCATTACAAATGAATGATAGGAAAATCCTCAGACCTTACATTTTCACTAGTTACACTCAGGTCATCAGATATTTGGTATCCACAGACTAATGGTATAGTCTTCCCAAAGTTCACATGGATGTGGGAAACCTAACGTGGTGAGGAGATGCCAATATCTAGACCTTAATTCCAGGCAAAGGTGTGTCAAAATAGACTGAATCCACGCCCGGTTTTGAAAGACTGCTGCTTGTAGTGTATGCTCATTTTTGCCTTGAGGAAGTTATGAATTTCAGTTCCCATTCTAGAGTTGTTTCAGTTTTGTTGCTGTTACCGTTTTTTGTTTGTTTGTTTGTACTAATATATTAGTACTAGTTTGCTTTTATTTCCCCCTGAACTGCTTGCTATTAGGAAACATTATTTGCATGCTCAATTGAATGTAAAATTTAACTTGTCCAAAATAAAACTATTTGATTAATAACACCTCCTCAAAATAACTAAGGAGGCAAATAAAATGTATGATTTTTTTATTGCTATTCTAGTCTATTTGGGAATGTACATGTACTGTAGCCTGGTTTCCTCAACAAAAATAATCTGAAATTTCATAGTCTGGAAGTTGGAAATCCAAGGTCAACATACCATAGAGATTGCCTTTGTTCTGAAACATTCTCCTTCCTATAGGGTGTCAGTGGCTACCTTCTCCTGGTGCACACATGACCCCCTTCTGAGTGGACATAGAGAGGTGGGTGGGAGGCAGAGAGAGCATGAGGGAGAGAACAAGAATGGGAGAGAAAATGAGAAAGACGGAGAGATCCGTTCTTACAAGGCCATCAATCCAATCAGGTAAGTCTTCACGACCTAAGGTAACCACGCTTATGTCCTAGGGGATATGCTAAGCACAGTTCTATTGGAGACTGGGACTTTACCTTATTGAGGAAGACACAGTTCAGGCATAGCATCACCAATCACACCAGGAATTAAACTAAGAAACCTCTTCAAATCAGACTTCTTTCAAACTTGTATATCCCTTACCAAACACATCACAGAAGCCTACTAGCTCTATCTTTAATAAAAACTCAAGTCCAAAAAATTCAATTCTGCTCTACTTTGTGAACTCAGTTCAGACAGGTACCAGGATTGTCACAACGCAAGGCAAAGAGAGCTAACCTTCTCCTCCTCCCTCCCATCTTGCTCTCTCTCTCTCTCTCTCTCCCTCCTTCCCTACCTCCCTCCCTCCCTCCTTCCCGCCCCCTCTCTCTCTCTCTCTCATGTTTCTTTTCCTTCTCAGTGTATTCTTGTTATTTAAAAGTTAAGTAGACCATATTCTCTGTTAATTTGTTAATTAATATATATTGGATATACAAATGAATCTAAATTATCAGAGATTTTTGCTTAGTCTTACAATACATTTTGAAGACTACTACTATATTATGATTTTAATACAAGAGTTTCCCAATGACTGGATTTGAAGGTATATATGAGTTATATTTCAAGCATAAATATCTGATTTCTTTCAATAAAACTTAGAGAAATATAATTTTTAAAAACCTAATAATCAACTTATGAAGGTAGCTTATTTTGGCTCACTGCTTTCAAGGCTCTAGTCTGTGATTGGTTGGCCTCGTGCCTTTGGTTCTGTGGGAAGACAGCACACCACTGCAGAAACACAGCACATATGAAAGGCATTTGCCTCATAACCATGACGAGAAAATGAATAGGAGAATACACTGAGTTTCAAATCCCTCCAAAGGCATGGCTGTAATGACTAAAAGCCTCCTGGTGGGCTCCATCACTTTAGCTTCCAGAAACTCCTCATAACAGCACATTAGAAAAAAAAATTTTAACACTTGGGTTTGGAAAGATCTCCAAGGTCCAATCTAAAACAAAAAACCTTAAATGTAGATTAAAGTAGCAAACCATTCACTGCTAAACTAAAACGACAAATCTAACACCCACACTCTGTCACTGTGCTGATTGCCCAGCTAACTTTTCACCAGAAGGAGGGCACATGAGCATGGCCCAAAGAGAAAGCATGAACCTCTTCAGATGATAAGTAGGGCGTGAGCACCCTCCAGACTCCATATATAGCACTACAATGGACAGAAACAAGAATACTTAGATTTGAGAAATGAGCTCTAAAGTCAAGCACACTCATGAAAAATTTTGTAAGTCATATGGGAGCAGATGGGCATCAAAGAAAACATGCCAGACATCTGGGTCTACCATTTGCCATCAGACTCAACCTCAGAGAGACCATCACACATCTAGAAGAGAATGAAGAAGATGCTCACATAAGATCCCTGCAACCCTACCAAGTTGTAATGACATAGACAATGTCTCTGTAATACAGACATTATTTCTACAGTTCTCAGTGTGAGAGGAACAGTCACAGAAGAGACAGACTTGGGAGGATCTAGGATGCTCAAGCTGTCATCACCATGCTGCCGCCATCATGAATACGTTCCCCTTCAGTGGAGAGCTGACTTCTCTTCACATGAGTAATCGTTTGAAAGAACGCAGTACAACAGTGAAACAATACATATTTGGAGGGAGGAAAGTGAGACGAGTAAAGACAACCAGCGTCATACACTATGACAGGCAGTACCCTAGCAACAGCAGAGGACAGACAGCCACAAGGAGGTGACGGCCTAATGGCTCCAAAGAAAAGAGCCAAGAAGGAGATACAGGAGTTCAAAGAGTGTGTCAGGTGACACAAAGGAACTAAAAGTCAAGTGGATGCTCAGACAAGAAGCAAAGGGGAAAGATGCATAAATATCCACAGAATTTGAATTAGTACACATGCAGGAGTCAAAGTCTTGCTGAAAATTACACAAAACAAAAAGGAATTTGCAAAGATCTTTAAGTGCCTGCAGTATTGAGAATAGACAAGAGAACTAAGACAGAACCCTGAGTGACCTTATTGGTATTCAGAATGAACAGTGGAAAAAAAAAGTGTTCAAAGATATGATAGGGAGAAAAATACCTACAATAAAGACTTGATCCTTTAGATCTTTCCCCAGGGGAAAAATTCACAGAAAGATCAAGGGCAAACTACATGTGGAAAGCCATTGAACTTCAAGAAGAAGGAGAGACACTATAGATATCCAATAAGGAGGGGGCAAGAGAGGCTCGTGGAGGAGAATAGAAGAACGTGCTCTCAGATTCTTCTGAAGCAGCACATGCAGCTGTGTAATACACAATGGCCTTTCAAGGGAAAGGAAATGTCTTTCACAATCATTGTTGGATCAATCAGACGAACAGATATTCAATATTTCAAGTCCATAAGAACTAAACGGAGGTAACCTCCATGAAAGTTTCTTTAACATACTAAGCCAACACTATCCCTGTCTCTCTACCAAAAGATCTGTCCAACCAATGAGGAACTCCCTCACATTCATGTGAGCACACAGGGAAAGGAGTTTGAGAGAGAGAGAGAGAGAGAGAGAGAGAGAGAGAGAGAGAGAGAGAGAGAGAGAGAGAACAATATGCATTGTTTACAGATGATATGATTGCAAAAGCCACTGCAATCAGAAAACAAAAAACTGATGAGATTTATAATAAGGCTCTATAAAGTTTCAAAGGGATAATATTTTTCTAAAATGAACTACTACAAGCCTAAGCATTCAAGGAGCATTCACTATCAGGAAACTCAAGAAATGTAAGGAGTTAGAAGAGAATACCTATGTCTGTTGTGGTGGAACAAATTAAAGCCTCCAAAGGTTCTAACATCCAATACATTCATGGTGAATACACTTAGATGGGAACATTGGATATTAAGAGGTAATTAAGCCTTCCATGAACAATTTAAAATTTGCTGAAACCACAATGAGAATTCCAGCTGATTTTGTAAGGAATATTGGTGAGCTTATCCTAGAACATGATTTGAAGGGCTGATTAAATTGTAAGAATTGTAATTTTAATATTGGAAAAAATAAAAATCGTGCAGATTATTGACAGAGAGAGAGAAC
Source organism: Cricetiscus sungorus (assembly GCA_030556225.1). NCBI lineage: Eukaryota > Metazoa > Chordata > Mammalia > Rodentia > Cricetidae > Cricetiscus > Cricetiscus sungorus. The sequence continues at coordinate 57,239,679 of JANBXA010000741.1, read as the reverse complement.
ATATAAAAATTATAGTAATGAATACAATGTGTTACTGGGATGAGAAAATGCAACAAACATAAACTGTGTCTTTTTCTATAATACATTTGGAACCTCAAAAGCACTGAGGAAGTGTCCAGTAATTTTGGGAAAACTGGCTTACTATGCATTAACATGAGCTCTACTCCTAAATAACAGCAGACATACCTCGGGTTTCAAACAAAAGTATAGGAACCATAATAAAATTAATAACAAAATGGTAAGCAAGCAGACTTCCATAACCTCGGGACTAGGGACTTTATTTAACATAAGCTGCAAGGCACTGACAGTGCATTGATTGATTTGATTAAACAAAATAATGATCTCCATTCAAGTAAGAAAACCATGGGCAAAGCTAAACAAACAAACATGATAAAATAAGAGATGTCTGAGATTTGACACCAACAAGGGAGTAATGTTTAAAATGCTCTCAAATGAAAACATAGCCAGCATAACTAAGAAATCAATAGAAGGTAACGGACCTGGGGATGCATCCTGGAAACTCAATGGAGGGAGCAGCTCAGCAGCTACACAGCTCAAATAATAACAAAAATTACAGAACGAGGCTATTTTTTCTTTTAATTTAGATATGATGATACCACCCATGTTTACATTCATGAGCAGGAAAATCTGAAGATGAAAACATGCATTAAAAAGACTTGATCTGAGCCCTCTTTTGATTTAAATATCTGATACAATAATGGGAGCATGGAGTTTAACATTACCCAGGAGGACATAAATGTTATAAGCCTTAATAACACGCATAATTGTTCATGTAACAGTGATGGGTAAATGCTCATCAACGGATGGCATGCACTGAATTCCCCAATGTCCACAGCAAGAAGCTCACACATAAAAGTCTAAAGATCAAGCATGGTAGCTGTGTGGTGGTGGTGCATGCCTGTAATCTCAGCACTCGGGAGGCAGAGGCAGGCAGATCTCTGTGAGTTCGAGGCCAGCCTGGGTTCCAGGACAGCCTCCAAAGCTACAGAGAAACCCAGTCTTGAAAAACCAAAAATCAATAAATAAATGTCAAGCGTGGTGGCATAGTAGATATTGCCATCTCAACCTTTAATGCTCACCGACATTTCTCATTCTTGACTTTGGGTGTGTCCAGGTCCCTGGTTTCTTGGCAAAGACTTACCCAGATTTCAGTTCTTTTATAACTAAGGATCTTATCTTGGTAACTTGAAATCGAAAGCCGAGTGAATCGATGATCTTTGGATCACATGATACCTGGTATCTTACACCTGAGACGATGCTCGCCCCAAGTCGACAGCTACACATGAGCTTACTTTCTCAGTCGTTTTCAAATTGATCTGACTTTCAAGGTGTTTGTGGCTGTTATTATTATTAAGAGAGAGGCGGCGGAGGAAGAGACGCACTGTCTATGCCAGCGCCTCCCAGGAGTGAAGGTCGTGTTTGGGAAACTGAAAGCAAAACTTTCTCTTCAGGGAGCAGAGCTGCAGTCTCAGGAGTTCAGAGGGCACGGACCCGCCGACCGGGGCACGCCCACCAGGCCCCGCCCACATGGGGTCCGCCCGCCAGGGCACGCCCACCGGGACACGCCCACATGGAGACCCACCCACCAGGCTCCGCCCACGGGGCCCGCCCACATGGGGCCCGCCCACCAGGGCACGCCCACCAGGGCACGCCCACCGGGACATGCCCCAAGGCTCCGCCCACATGGAGACCCACCCACCCGGACACGCCCACCAGGCCCCGCCCACATGGGGGTCCGCCCGCCAGGGCACGCCCACCGGGACACGCCCACATGGAGACCCACCCACCAGGCTCCGCCCACGGGGCCCGCCCACATGGGGTCCGCCCACCAGGGCACGCCCACCGGGACATGCCCCAAGGCTCCGCCCACATGGAGACCCACCCACCCGGACACGCCCACCAGGCCCCGCCCACATGGAGCCCCGCCCACCGGGACACGCCCACCAGGCTCCGCCCACGGGGCCCGCCCACCCTGGGACGCCCACCGGGGTCCAGCCTGACTGTGATGTCTGTCACTGCCAACATCAAACCATAAGGGACGCTGAAAGGAAACGATGTCGTATCTGTCACTGACTCCCAGCCGCCCCTATTTGACCCGGGACGCACATCATCGCCTTTTACATTACAAGGTGAGGTGCAGCAAACCAAAGTGTGCAAATTCTCAGGCGGGCCGGAGCCTGGCAATCCTCTCTATCTGCAGTATTTGAGTTAATGAAGTCTGGCGTGTTCCCGCATGGAACCAGTAAGGAGAAACCTAATTTTTTCTTTTCAGTCTATTAAATTTAATTCATTGTGTATGTTTTCCTTCCTTATCAGCCGTTCAAATTAATTTCTCCCATTGTCAACAGACTGACAGTTTCACACATGCTTCAATCTGAGCGCGCGGTGTTTGTGAGGACCATCCATACCCACGGGTGTGGAAAACAACATGTTCTTTCCATCAGGCCTTCCAAGGCTCTAACAATTACACAGAATGATTTATCCCTGGGCGACCGGGTACAACACGAGCAAAGTGCTCCTGTCAGTCGGCCCTCTTGCAGCCGGGGTGGTGCCATTCTCAGGAGCGTTTTCATTTATACGCTATACATGCTACAGGAGGAAGAGATCTTCAGTCATGAGATCAACATATGAATAACCGCTATGGCAGCGGAGAACCCTGGGACACGCTGCAGGGCCCCCCGCCACCCCAGGACAAGGAGATAGTAACTATGTCACAGAGGCAGAAATAGCATGTATTTCCCGTCCCTAATGCTACAAGACCATACTCACCATCCAAGGGGGAAGATGGAATTCTGAAGAAAAGCAAGGGGTCATTGCAAGGGATGGGTTGTCATTCCATTTAAGAGATGCGTAAGTGGGAGGTACACCTCGCAGAAGGTCTCCCCAAACCCAGCAGTAGGAGGCTGCTTCCCTGGGAAACTCCCAAACATAGTATATGGGAGGTGGCCTCCCTCGGAAGTCCCCTCCCCACAATACACATATCCCGCAAGTGGAGGTGTGCTCCTCAGAAGTCCCCTAGTACACAGCGCCCGGCGCCAGCGTCCTCTGGAAGGCCCTCTCCCGCTGCACAGCCCGTGGAGGCGGACTCAGTGGGAAGCTGCTCCTTCATTCGCAGCATGCGATTTCTGCTCCTGACATTTTGAAGCCAGCATGCATTCCTGGAATCAGAAATACCGCTTTTGGAAATTAGGACTCACTCCGACATTCCTTTATTTCATTTTTTTTATATCTGCGGCATGAGGGAGCCAATACTTTCTCATTCTTACATGTTAAGGGTATTTTAAGGACAGAAGGAAGAAAAATTGTAGAAGTTGTTAAATCTCCGGGAGAAGTTCTGTTAATCCAAGCTATTACTATTATTATCACCGCCAACTCTACAGCGGCTTCGAATCCTAAAGCTGAAAGCCTTTTCAGACATCTACTGTACAAATCTCATGCATGATTTAGCTCCGCATTAGAGGTAGGTAAACTGAGGCCCAAATGAGAACAAGCGGCTCCCTCAAGGACACAGAGTGGCAGACCTGGTTAAGAAACAGAAATATCGATTCCCGTGCAACAGCTCACAGATACAGAGGTGAAAGGAAACTCAGAACTATTAATATCAGAGAGCCTGAACCAGCAGCTTTTACACTTAAAAATCCAATTAAAAGTACCAGTACAGAAAAAAAAAAAAAAACCTTGAAGAAATGTCCTTTGCTGAAAATAACAGATATGCATAAAATCACTTCCCACTTTCCTTAGTCGTATTTCTTGATGTGATGGGTACTTTTATTAAGAGTAAACCAGAGGTGCCTATCTTTTCTCTCTGTGCTTATGCAGGACTTTTTAAAAGAACCTCAAAATTCCTCCACTAAATAAATCGACGTTTAACTATGGCAAATTTTCTTCCCGGTTAAGTTTTAGAATACACAGAGGCAAGTTTATCTTCTTCCTATATATCTTCCCCAATTTATTTAAATATAAGTGTTTTCTGATGTGTTGCATGTATCAGTATTTCTTTAGGTGACAGGGAATTGTAAGGAAATGTCAGTCCTATAGCATGAGCTAGGCAACACCTCATAGTGGGACATGGGACAGAGTTTCCTCTGAGAACTGGCAGAGGCTTGGCTCCAATGCCAGGCTCCAGCTAGACAGCTCTGTGCACACCCTGGTACGGGGTGGGGCAGTGAAGGGTCACCTCTGGCAGAACTCACCTCCCTTCTCCATAAGGCATTTGAATAGGAGTGCACTTAGACTTTGGGGGAGCTGTCCCATGTGACTGCGTGGAATGTAAAGTAACAATTACAAAGTAATAAACGCATTCCACATTGAGTATACCTTCAGCTGCCCTGGAGAGGCCATCCTGACAATTTTGGAAACGTTTTTGTTACTCGGAAAGAGTCCGTGCTCACACTCGGATGGGGAAGAGGCATTCTTACTTTGTTCACGAGTGTGCAGCCCTCAGAATTTTACCAGGGGCGTAATCTCTCAACAAGAATTTAACTTAACTCACTATCATCACTTCAAATCGGTTTTAATAGTTTCCTCAGACGATTGTAGCGTTGTTACTGTTGCTGAAGATTGAAAACAGAGAGAAGCTGGGTGGTAGAGGACTGATATGGGGAAGTTAATTTCAAGGCAAGCCTGGGCTACAAAGCAAAACCAAAGTCACCCTGGGCTATTTAGTGGGACCCTATCTCAAGAGTGGAATGGGGGCGGGATATCTCCTCATCTGGAGGAAATGTCTAGTATGCAGGTGTGCCATTACTAATGTCACCAGCATCAGAGTCGTCCAATGATATTGCATACACTCTAGAGGAATTGACGTTTCTTTCTAAGGGAAAGGGAAGGCTTGGCTAATTATATTGAGAATCTGGGGCTGTGTGAAAGCATTAGGGAGCAAAGTGCCAAGGGTTACAGCTGAGATGCCACTCCAGACTCCGTGGGCACCATGACCACTTTCCTCTGTTGAGCCATACTCTTTCCTGTTTCTCCACTTCTGGCTCTAGTCCACTTTCTGTGTTTGCACGCTAAGGTTCATTAAACTCGCTGTCAATATTCAGCAACCTAAAGCTTCTAATCTTTTTCATGGTGCAGTAGTGCCCATATCTGACTAGACAACAAACACGCAAAAACAGTAAAGTGGTTTGTAGTGTTTGGAACTATACTACCTAGGCTCAATTCCCACCTCTTCTAACTGCGCACTAGGTGACTGCTGAACACATTCTATGACCCTGGCACCCTTGCCCTACCTGCAATGCAAGAACAACAGTGGCCACTGATTCATGAATGCGATCAATTGAGAATTTGCATCCCCACAAAGTTTTACATTAAAGCTCAGTGTAAATCCTCCACATGACAGGGTCTGGAGACAGAGGCTTGGAAGGGGAAAACATCAGAGAATAGAGTCTACCTGGATTGGATTAGTGGCCTTATGAGACAAAGTAAATGAGCGTTTGCGTCCTGTGTGCGCTTGTGTGTGTGTGTGTGTGTGTGTGTGTGTGTGAGTGTGTGTGTGTGTGTGTGTGAGTGTGTGTGTGAGTGTGTGTGTGTGTATGCGTGTGTGACTGTGTGTGTGAGTGTGTGTGTGATTGTGTGTGTGAGTGTGAGTGTGTGCATGTGTGTGGTGTGTGTGTGAGAGTGTGTGTGTGTGCGTGTGTGTAGTGTGTGTGTGTGGTGTGTGGTGTCTGCATGTGTGTGTGTGAGTGTGTGTGTGTGTGCGTGTGTGTGTGCGTGTGTGTGAGTGCGTGTGTATGTGTGGTGTGTGTGTAAGTGTGTGCGTGTGTGTGGTGTGTGTGTGAGTGTGTGTGTGTGCGTGTGTGTGAGTGCGTGTGTGTGTGAGTGTGTGTGAGTGTGTGTGTGGTGTGTGTGTGTGAGTGTGTGTGTGGTGTGTGTGTATGTGTGTGTGAGTGTGTGTGTGAGTGTGTGTGCGTGTGTGTGTGAGTGTGTGTATGTGTGTGTGTGTGGTGTGTGTGTGAGTGTGTGTGTGTGTCTGTGTGTGTGCGTGCGTGTGTGTGTGTGCGTGCGTGTGTGTATGTGTGTGTGCGTGTGTGTGGTGTATGTGTGTGTGTGGTGTATGTGTGTGTGGTGTGTGTGTGTGTGTGTGTGTGTGTGTGTGTGGTGTGTGTGTGTGGTGTGTGTGTATGTGGTGTGTGTGTGTATGTGGTGTGTGTGTTGCCTTGGGAAGGTGCAAGAAGAAGGCAGCCATCTACAAAATGACGCTGATGTGATACCTGATCTTGCAGCATCCACTGGTCTTTCCAGCCGCCATTGCCGAGGAGGAGAAGTGATAACAGCGCTTTCTTTATGCCACCCATGCTGTGAAGCTCTGTTATAGCAACTCAAAAGGCTAAGACAATTCGCTTTCAGGAATAACTGAGTATGTTTGTAGATTGACAGAATTGGCATTACTCATGGTAAGTGCAGAATGAACGAGCCCTGTTAACGTTAACCAAAGCACCTGCTGCCTTCTCTTTGCTTGGATGATCTAGAAAATACGCTGCTGGTTCTTCCTTTGCTCCCCATGATGACTGCTGAACCCACAAACTTGGAATGCCTTCCATGACCCTTGTATTATTTTCCCTTCCATTCCTATCAGATCCATTGCCTCTGTTCACACATGTGACCATTGTGTCTGGTCCTCCATTGCTTCCTTGTCCTTGACACCGATCTCCTTGATCCTCTCATTGACAATTAAACAGTCTAGCACACTGTTCTCTCAGTGTTTGTTGTTCATGCGTGACTCTTCACAACTGAATTCTATACAGAAATACACAGATGTTGCCTCGACTTCACCCTCCTACAAAAGATGCAGAGGGAGGGGTAGCTCTAAACAGGTGCTGTGGTAATGTTATGTGTGTGTATTGGGCAGCTGGAAGAAAAGAAATAAGAAAGTTTCCACTTTTCTCATCATTTAAATTCACTCAGCATAAGCATCATGAAATCATACCATAATGCAGAAGGAATTCAGATCTTCACCCTAAGCCACATCCATAAACCTACTAAGAACACTTATATGAAGAGAAGAGAGAAGGGGCTTTTGGTGCTTCAAGGCATGGTTTCTCTGTGTAGCCTTTGCTATCCTGGAACTCACTCTGTTCTCTGTAGACGAGGCTGGCCTTGAACTCACAGAGTGCTGGTATCAAAGGCATGCATCACTACATTTTAAAGACCATCTTGCATTGTGGTCCAGCTGACATCAAAGTCAACATAGTCCTGACATGATGCTGGGTTTTAGGCATGTGCTACCATACTAGCCAAAAGTAAAACATTTTACAAGTAGATTCCAGTTGAAGATCTTCCCTGGCCAGGAATTACCACACAACAGGTGGAAACTCACTCTAGTCTTCTCCCTTTGTGGAGAAGGTTCTGTAATAAGGAACCAACAACAGTTGGCACTTTGTCAATTCATGTCATGACATCACTAGTGATAAAGGTCATGGTTTTTATCACCCACAATGATGACGTTAGAATGAGGTTCTCATTTGTGTTGAAAGCTTTTGGTTTGGCCAAAATATTTTCAATAGGTCGCTCTTTGTCCTACATTAGAGGACTGCCATTTGTCCCTGTTTCAGACATGGACACTAGAAGACACAGGATAACATAAAGCCATCTGCAGATGTGTCCATGAAGTCTATTTTTGAAATATATGTCTGATTCTTTTGTCTCTTTCTTGTAATGAAGTCACCTAAAAACAATAGAAATCTGGGACTTTTCCAGGCTACAGAAGTCTGTGTGTCTGTTCTGCTCTTGGTCCATAATAAACAGGGTCTTTAAAAGAATATGCTAGGAAAAGATCTTTTATGAGAAAATGCCAGGCGAGGATCATGCTTTGAAGCACTGCTTCTGCTGTGTCTAAGTAGCTGATCTGCTCCCATTTAGAGCACTGCAGACCGCTAAGCAAGTGAAAACAGTGTGCACAGACACAGGTGGGGCTAAGCAATGAACTGGCGACATCAAACGCGTCTATTAACTGATATTTACTATGCGGAGGCTAGTTAGTCAGAAACATGAAGCTACTAGACATCATAAATTTAATGTGTTATGTAAAGCAAGTGTTCAGTTTGGTGAAGAACAGTAACTGAATCTAGACACGAAATCACTGAGGTTAGAGTTTCTGAGAGTCACTAGAATTTGGTTAGATATATCTCTCATGAAAGGCCCTAATAAGCAATCATAATTTATGGTACCAATATTTGGTTGTCAATCCAATTAGAGGAAATTGTAGAAGAGCAGCAAGGGTACAAGGAGCAACATAAATAAAGGTTGTTTTTGCTGTATTCACTATTAAAATTGTATGTTAGATAAGAGAAGTTTCACTACGTGTGTGTGTGTGTGTGTGCGCGCGCGTGTGCGTGTGTGTGAAGGTCAAGTTCACACACTACTTAAAGCTGAAAGCAACAAAGCATTCCAATTCAGGCACCAATACCAAGCTGTTTTCATTACTATAACTCTGTAGTAGAACTTGAAGTCAGAGATGATGATGCTTTCAGAAGTTCCTTTATTGCACAGGATTGTTTTGGCTATCCTGGGTTTTTTGTTTTTCCATATGAAGTTGAGTATTGTTCTTTCAAGATCTGTGAGGAACTGTACTGGGATTTTGATGGGGATTGCATTGAATCTGTAGATTGCTTTTGGCAAGAATGCCGTTTTTACTATGTTGATCCTACATGAGAGATCTTTTCATTTTTCTGGTATCTCCTTTAGTTTCTTTCTTTAAAGACTTAAAGTTCTTGCCATAAAGGTCTTTAACTTGTTTGGTTAGAGTTACCCCAAGATATTTTATTTTGTTTGTGGCTATTGTAAAGGGTGATGTTTCTCTGATTTCTTTCTCAGCCCATTCATTATTGATATATGGGAGGAGTACTGATTTTTTGTTTGTTTGTTTGTTAATGTTGTATCCTGTCACTTTACTGAAGCAGTTTATCAGCTGTAGTATTTATCAGCTGTAATATATATATATATATATATATATATATATATATATAAGAGAGAGATACAGATACAGATATAGATATAGATGAAATAGATATATAGATATAGATACAGATACAGATATATAGATATAGATACAGATATATGGATATATAGATATAGATACAGATATAGCTATAGATATTGGTACAGATACAGACACAGATACAGATACAGATACAGATATATAGATATAGATACAGATATAGATATATATATAGATATAGATACAGATATAGATATATTTATAGATATAGATACAGATATAGATTTTGATACAGACACAGCACAGATATAGATATAGATATAGATATAGATATAGATATAGATATAGATATAGATATAGATATAGATATAGATATAGATATAGATGATATAGATATATAGATATTGATACAGATACAGATATATAGATATAGATACAGATATAGATATATATATATACAGATATAGATACAGATATAGCTATAGACATTGATACAGATACAGACACAGACACAGACACAGATATAGATATAGACATATAGATGTTTGCCTTCATTTGTGGTCAATAAACAAGCAAGAGGGCAAGAACACAAGTTTTGAAGCAGAACTTGGCTCAAGTATTAGCACATGAAGCACTTGCTAAGGGCCAGGCTCTATCTCAATAGTCTGAATCATTAATCTTCAAAAATATTGTTTGAAAAGGTTATGATTATATCTGCATTTATAGACAAAGACAGCATAGCACAGTTGCATAACATGCCCAAGGATAGCACCCAGTAAGCAGAAACAGACAGACTTTGAGCCCTGGGGATTTGGTTCCAGAATCTGATCGACTCAGAGGGAGAGTTGATGGTTAATGTGGAAAAGTGTATGTGATGGAGACAGGAAATGCATTCTTCCCCACTTTCACTTCTTCTGAAACCAATTTTACATAATATGGGCGTTCAAAGAACAGACACCCATCTGTTAAGCAAACAGACCATTAGCTTCCAAACAGCAGCATAGGCACAATCTGCTAATGATCTCATCAGCAAAAGGCACCAGCAATTTGACATATGTAAGTTTTCCCTCTCCCTCGTCCTCTCTCTGTTTGCCTCTCTCCTTCTCTCTCTCTCTTGGCATTATACAGTCAACAATTGTGAAATTTCACTGTAGCATATAAAGAGGCTGTCAAGACATATCACAAATTGCAATGCATTTCATTTTCCGATGTCTACAGTTGGGTAAAGCATTCATTAAACAATAGGTCACAAGTCACTCTCTCCTAACTACCTTACTGTTGCATTTTGGGGGCTCTACTATTATTAGAGTTTTGCTTTGGTTTACTTCACGTTGATCAAAAACAAGTATCTCTACATCTATGAACAGAAACTGTTTTTCACAGAAATGTATGACAAAGTGGTCAGTAATTAATTCAGCCCTTTTTTTTTTTTTTACAACAATCTCAGAATAGCAGGGCAAGTTGTTAATATATTGTGATACACTCCTTCTAAGTAGAAGGAAGAGGCTCAAGACTTGTGATTGTTTAAAAATAGTTTCTACTGCAGTCATCATCCTCCTTCATCTACATTACTTCAATAATCAACGAACTCACCTGTATTTCTCACTAACTCTGACACCTCTCAGGCTGCTCTCTGCACTGCAGGCAATACGCTCACGGTGTCCGCAAACACACACGCAAGAATACTGAACACATACCCCTTACAAAACTTGCAAGGAGGCCTCGAATCACTGTGGTCAGACTTACTAATTCCTGGATGTTAAAATGGCATACAAAGGTATGTGCAGGAGGAGCCACACTTTGAATTTTAATATTTTCTAAAGCCAGTCATAGGCAGTATTATTTTGTGCAAGAGCAGAGCTACCAAGCAGGTGGTTAGTCTCAAGGGAAATGCTTGACACTCCTTAGCATAGCTCACATCACAACGATTAGGGTGTCTAACACGCTGAATACTGTCAACACACTTTCAGCTTCCCAAGAGCCACATAGACATAACCCACTGGAGGCCATGAAACACCCACAGATGAACGTTCAGACCAGCGTTGTTCACTGTAGTGGAAAAGTGTGAGTGACACAGTTTTCTATTGACTGACAGATTGGTAAATTGCAATACAGTTGGGCGATAGGAAATCATTCAGCAATAAAAGGCAATGAAATGCTAACCTATGTTACAACCTGGATGAAATGCCCAAAAGAGAGAAACCCCAGAGGGGTTAAAGTACACCAGTATTTCCCAGGGACACGGGAGACAGAGTGGAACCTAATGGCTACCCATGAGGAACGAGCCATGCATAGAGTGAGGGGCTCCTCCTTGGGGTGACGAAAATTTGCTGACATTCAGTAGTGGAGTGACACAACAGTTAACTCTACCTGAAACCACCGCGCCATATACTTTAAAGGCATGCGTTCTGTGATACCTGGATTGTTATCCAAATAAAGCTATAACTTAAAAACACAACAAGTTCAACACTGCGATGGCTCAGTGACTAAGGGTACTTGGTGTCTGTATTCAGGCATCTGCAGCCTGCACTTGGGGTCCTGGCAGGATACGCCCTCAGCTGCGGGCACTAAGAGCACCCCCAGCACTCAGCTACACATGCTTATACAAAGCGGGCCTTGCCCAACCCCCTCTCTCCTCTCTCTCTGTCTGTCTGTCACTTTTGTCTCTAGGGACTGGTCTCTGGCCCCTTCTCTGACCCCTTCCTGCCATGTCTCGCTCCTCTTCCAATAAACCTCCCATGAGAGCCCCGTTGTGTAGTGTGACTCCTTCCCACCATTTTAGATAAATTACAACACTTGCCGCCAAAACTAAAGACGGAAGTTTGGTCCTGGAAACCCACACGCTTGAAAAAGAGAGTGAGTACACTCAAAAGTTGTCCTCTAACATCCACATATACAGCCTGGCACATGCATGCAAGTATGGGCATGTGTGTGTTTGCAAACATATGAGAACACGCCCACATACACAATAAACAGGTACAAATGCGATTTTTAAAGAATTTTACTGATCGCGTTGGAAGCATCGCTGAGTTGGTAGATTGTTTGCAACCAGGCAACAAAGGCCTATGCTCAACCCACAACATGCCGTTCACAATGGGTAATGGATATGATAGTGTTGTCTACAATCCTAGTACTAGGGAGGAAGAGACAGGGGGATAAAGAAATTCAAGGTTTGGGGCTAGAGAGATGGCTCAGAGGTTAAGAACACTGGCTGCTCTTCCAGAGGTCCTAAATTCAATTCCAAGCAACCACATAATGGCTCACAACCACCGACAATGAAATATGTATGGTGTGCAGGCATACATGTAGTTTTAAAAAAATAAATCTTATAAAGAAGGAAGGAATTCAAGGTTACCCTCAGCTACACAGTAAGGTCAAGGTCAGCCTGGTCTACGTGAGTTTTGTATAAAGTTTAATAAGTCTGAGGGCGTGGTTTAAAGGTGGTAACAATCTTGCAAACCTCACTGTGTGCAGGACACATTTGTCAGGGGTGGACATGAGCCTCCGGATTTCCTTCTTTTGTTTGTAGTGACGCAGAACTCACTGTGACAATACTACCAGCCTTGAACGCGCTGCCTACCATGCCATATGAAATCAGTCTGTGGCTGTGTTCAGAGCACAGGTCTGATCGCACTGTCCCCCTTCTCAGTCCTCCGGGAACATTACCCTGTGTGGTAGTTACAAAGTAATTGGTCTCCATAATATCACAGGCCGTGGCACTTGGAGGAAGTGCGTCACTGTAGGGTTGGGCTCTGAGGTCCCCTCATGCTCAGGAAGTCCACCGAGTGAATCTGTTGACTTCCTGTTTCCTGTAAGATACGCCAGCACCCTCATCTCCAGCGCCGTGCCTGCCTGCACACTGCCATGTTCCCGGCCGCGATGATCATGGACTGAGCCTCTAAAATCTTAAGCCAGTCAGCCCTTCCTTTATAAACCTTGCCGTGGCCATGGTGTCTCTTCACAGCACCCTGATTCCATGTCTAGGTGAGGCTCTATGCCCAGTACTACAAGAAATTCTGGCTGCCTGTCCCATTGTCTGAGCCTGCTTTTGGCTGTGTCTTGCTATTTCTCCCCACTACCAGGTCTGACCAGCTTGGGTATTGCCACAAGAGTGGACGAGGCCACATTGCTCTGGCTCTCATATTTCCATTGTATTGAAGATAGCTTTTCCTTTTCTCACATAATATATCCTGATTATGGTGATTATGGTTTCCCATCCCTCTACTCCTCCCGGTTCCTCCCCTCCTCCTCTCCCATTTGCATCCATCCCCTTCTATCCCCCATCATAGAATAAACGGGAATCTAAGGGATAATAAAACGAGATGAAACAAAAGCTAAATCCCCGAAATAGGACAAAACAAAGAGCAGGAGAAGAGCCCAAGAAAAGGAACATGAAATGGTCACAGACACAGGGACACTCTGGCTCTCACGCAGAAATCCCATAAAAACACAAACACGCTGGCTCTCACACAGAAATCTCAAAAAACCACTACGTTGGAAGACATAAGACATATGCAAAGGTCCTATAGAGTGACAAGACAGAAGGGAAACAGTATGTAGTTACAAATATAAAAGATAGAAATAAGGACGCCCCGATATAACATTAAGAGTCAAGGGACCTCCAACAATGCTGTGGAGTTGGTTTTCTGTTAGACATCTACTGCTGGGCACGTGAAGGCTTTGGTTCTCGTAAACAGCATCAGCCTGCAGGTGGCTTCCTTTTCAGTAGTGCTTAGCTCCCGTTAGCTCCAAATGATATTTATGTCTTGTCCCAGTCTTTCTGCCCCAATGGCCAGGACCTCTCAGAGTCTAATTTTATTAAAACTATCAGTCATACCAACTTTTCTGTTGCTATGTTGTAAAAATCACTCCAAAGTAATTGACTGTTGCTTAAGATCCATCACTGGTCATAGTCTGAACTCTGAACGAAAAGGAAACGAGGTATCTGCGCAGTGCCATGGAGTTGGGAAGCTAAAGTGACTTCTTATGCGCCTGACATCCTACTTGCAGTGACTGGGAGAAAAAGGTATAGCATGGGTATAGGCACAGCTCTTCCCACACGGCCGTCTCAAGGAGCCAAAGCTCTCATCAAGAGAGAAGGGGACCCAGGTTGTCATTTCTGATACTGGCCCAAGTCACTCGGCAGCAAAGTCCAGTGGAGGTGAGGGAAGAGCCACGGTGTGTTAGGGAGCAGGACAGGAAAAGAGGAGTTGACGCAAACATGTCTTCCAGAGTGGTTTCTACGAGTATCAGATGCTGTCCCTTCACTTTCTAGGATAAGGAAGACAGCTAGAATCAGAGACAAAACACATAGCAAGAACAAAAGCCACAGCCAGTGTGGCAGAAGTGGAGCTTTTGTCAACATGATTCAAGGGCTTCCGATGGGTCTGGGTGCTGGGTACCGCGGACAGAGCGGTGTGGTTCACCGCCCTGGCTCTGCATTCCCTCGGTGTTCACAGTTCCAGAGAAGCCTGAGGACGCCTCCCTGACTTAGTTCTTTCGCTTCTCTCCAGTGCCTTGCAAGGTGCAGTTAAGCAGGGAGAGTGAAGGGCCAGAAAGATGCAGAAGTAACCCTATTCTCACCTTGCTCAAGGAGCTCATATTGAGCTGTAAGAGCAACCTCTGCATCACAAGCCGTGAATTCAGTTAAACCCACGTTTGCTCTTTGTAATTGTGCATGTGATTAAACATACACGCACGCATGCACAGGTACACCTGTATCTATAAACCTAGTATTTTTGTGATGACGTAAGGTAATATTTAAAACACACACACACACAGAGAGAGAGAGAGAGAGAGAGAGAGAGAGAGAGAGAGAGAGAGAGAGAGAGGAACATAGATGTTCAGATCTTGGCCAAACATTTACACAATTAACAGTTTGTGGCCCTATGAAATCACATCAATTACACTCCCCCTGCCCCAGGCAGGAATGATATCACAGTATTCATTAAAGGCCTCTTTAAATAAAGGGGCAATATGCTCTTTTCATTAAGCTCTTAATAATCTTATCTTGAACGGAACTGGAGAAATCACTCAAAGAAAGCATCAAACAAACAAGAGAATCTCTGTGCCCCGTGTGCGGCTACTTCCCCATCAGCGTTTCCAAACGCCAGCTCTTGGTGTTTAAAGCATTGTTAAAATTCCAAGGAGGTAAGAGCAGAGCCAAGGCATCCTTTCTTAATGAAGTCTACCGTGTCACATTGGTAATGAGGAAATGGCTAGCTGGTCCAAAGAATAAATAAGTAAAAATGAAACAAAAGGTTTGCAATAATTCTTACAAGTGGAAGCCACACTAGAAATAAAAATATCCTTGACACAGCATCTTTTGTGCTACTTTTGAAAGAGACAGACTTCCTATTTTCAAAGAAAAAGACATTCTCTTTCCATTAACGAATTCTGGACCAATAAATCCTTGAACCCATTTAACAAGAACTAGGTGTTGTTGATGGGCCTTTTTTTAAAGGGTATAAACCTCCCTCAGGGCAAGGAGAAGACTATACTATCAGTCAACAAAAGTGAAAGAGATGTCATAAAGAATCAGAGAAGAAAAACAGCAGGACAGCTAGCAAAGGGGGCAACAGGCAAACTAAGAAAGAAAGAAAGAGAATGAGGGAGGGAAGCAGGGAGGGAGGGAGGGAGGGAGGGAGAGAGAGAGAGGGAGGGAGAGAGAGAGAGAGAGGGAGGGAGGGAGGGAGAGAGAAGGCCTGAGTCACTGTGGCCAACACAGTACAGAGTAGATTTATCTCAAGTGAACAAATGTTTTTTGAGATTACACTTTTATTTGTGTGTGTGTGTGTGTGTGTGTGTGTGTGTGTGTGTGTGTGTGTTGTACCATGGTTTTCAAGGCTGCAAGACCCAAGGTTTCAGTCACTGGAACTTCATAACATGAACATTTCTAGCCTGTGATAGCCCACTGTAACAACTGCCTAGGATAAATCAAATTAGTACTAGAAAAGCTTTAGGTCAAAGTTTTGAAGCTTGCAGGCCATGGCCAATGGCCTGGATGTATTACAGGGCCCACAGAAAGGCAGCACATGAGACTAGAAGAATACCGTAAAACAATACAGGGAACTGCTCACATCCCAGAGTCCAGGAATAAAATGATAAATAAAGGAAGAGGCGGTATCTCCGATCTCCATTAAGATCATGTTCCTAAAGACTTAAACCTGCCCAGAAGCCCCAGCACGTGAAAGTTCCACCACCTTAATATGATGGCAAGCTCGGATAAAGCCCCAGTAATTGAGCCTTTGGGAACATACTGAACTAAGCCACAGCAAAAACCACCTTTAAGAACACGAGTTGGTGCGTACCTATGGCACCGGCATCTCTAGCTAGAATGAGCCCCTAGTTTATCTGGTATACCACAAAAACTGGGCCCTGTTGACATCCTAGCAAGACTCAAACAGAAATTAAGACCATCCTATCTGAGCTGTGACTTTGAACTGATGGCTTTTTAGTAATAATCACAGAATATTAGAAATATGAGATAGTTCATTTAATCACTCACTACGAACAAAATAAAACTTTGTCCTTACATACACTCCTTTTGTTTCTTGGCTAGTCGATTGATTGGTTTGGAGACAGGATATTACAAATCTCAGGATATCCTTGAATTCATGATGTAACTGAAGATGACCTTGAACTCCCGATCTTCCCGTTTCTACCTTCATAAAGAGGGTGCCACCATATATTGCTGGGGATAGAACTCAGGGATTAAACCTGGTGCTGAATGCATGCTAATCAAGCATTCTAACTTAATTACATCTCCAACCCTTACATATTCTTTTAATATTTGAGCTATTTATATTTTCTTTAATAAATTATATCATTTCTCGACATTTTCCGTGCTTGTCTCTGTTTATCATTCTACTATTTTGATCTCCAGCGTGTGGCATTTGAAGTTAAAAAGACATAACCAAAAAAAAAAAAAAGAAGCAAGAATCCTTTTTTAGAACTCTTTGAGCAAAGCAGTGTCCTCTCAAAGTTAATATTTTATTATAGAGGAAACAGTACACATATTAGGATACCTCATCTTCTTTATCATAACAAAAGTTTAAAAGGGGAACACTAACTTATTTGAACAAGGGAATCCCAAGAGAACTCTGAAGGTGCCCCATATCATGGTATATATTACCACAAAGACAATAACAGTGGCCTTGAAGAATAGCTATAATGTTTAGCTGCGATAATGAGTCACATTAAACACTCTAAACCTAAATGATCATGTGGTGTGTGTGTGTGTGTGTGTGTGTGTGTGTGTGTGTGTGTGTGGTGTGTGTGAACACTCTAGTTAAGATTTAATTTGAAATTTTTTAAAATTATATTGAAAGATGTATTGAAAAAATTTGGTTGAAAGGTTGGAGAGATAGCTTAGGATGAAATATAGTTGCCATGCAAGCATGAGGACACGTGTTGGAGCCATGCATGATGATTCATACCTATAATCCCAGTATTGGCCAAACAGACAGCCCTAATCAATCAATAAGCTGCAGGTCAAAAAAGACACTGTCTAAAAAGTCAAAGTACTCAATGGATAGCACACAAGGTCACATACACACACAACACAACACACACACACATATGTACATATACATACATGCACTGAACATACATGAACATGTACTTTCATATGCATATATAAATATAAAATCTTTCATTGAAATCCTTGAAAAAAATCTGAGACTGCTGAATATTTATATAGTCATTTATGTAACCTTACACTGAATGATTATTTTTTTCTAGAAAATAGGTAAAGTCAGATTTTCCTATTAATGTACAAAAGTAGGAAGGGAGGAAGGAAGTAACGAAGGAAGGGGTGAAGGAGAAAGATGAAAGAATAAAGAAACAAAGTAGAAAGAAAGAAAAAATAGAAAGAAAAAGGACAATTTGATAAGGCCGTGGACATGTTTGCATGTACAAGAAAGGGAACGGTGAATCCAATCTTAAAAAGAAGCCCCCCTGAGCAGAACAGGAACCATGACCTTGAGGAACCAGAGGAAGGGAAACTTTTTCAGAGCAAGGCTCTGGGAAATTCAAGTTGTCCTCACTCAAAAGTCAATGCTGGCAGAGCGCCCGTGGCCAGCACAGAGACATCCCTTAGCAGCATCTGTCAAAGTGGAGGGCATGCTTCTGTCAATAGCCAACCAACTTGGCAGCCACCAGCAAGCAATGGCATTCGCAAACTGGATGGCAGGCTAGCTGTTACTCTTCTGTCAGGGACTGACCTGACCTCTCAGATCCCATTTGGAGCCCAGACACTCCTCCAGTTCTCTGACATTTTCAGAGAGGAAGGATTTCCAGAAGGGAGATGCTGTACTTCCTGTCAACACAGAAGAAGCCCAAATACTTTTTTTTTTAATTTGTGCTTAAAAGTCACCAAGAAGTTCAAACTCAAAGACCCTTATAAATGTACTAGCGTCTTAGCACACGCTATATTCTTCAAAATAAAATAAAATGTCCATGTTGAAAATGGTAGTCACACTTTGAGACAGATTATGTTTATGAAGAAGATGCCACATATAACTCTAAAGGAAGAGCATTAACAGACTAAGGAGGAGTTTAAAGATATGCACCTTCACTCAGGACCAGGTCAGGCAGGGAGGAAGATATGCCTACAGCACAGTAGGACTCACAGTAGCCTCAGGCACACTGCTAAAAAACAGGACCATGTTCCAGAATAGAACATTGCTGAAATCAAATACGATGACAGGATCTACAATGTTGATTAGAAGATCTGAAAGTATTTCCAGCTGCTGAAGGAAATGTCACAGCAAAAGCAGGACGAGTGGTCCTCAATCCTGGAGACTAGTGATGCCACTAGAACAACTGTGATCTGAGAGTTTCCACCAGAGCAACAGCCAAAGCGCCAAAGCCGCCTTGTCTCCCTACAGTCCACAGGTAAGAGAAAGTCGGGTTTTTCTCCTCTAAAACATAAACAACCACAATGGTTTAAATGTCAAGTGTCTCTCATGGGCTCCTAATGAATGATGCTTTCTGGGAAAACTATAGAAGTAGGCAAACCTTTAGGTTTAATATCACTGTCTCACCTCCTACCTGCTCTCAGTTTCCTACCATGGGTCTCATAGTCCTGCTGGTATGTCTTCCCCAACATGATAAACTATGTCTCCTTGAACTATAAACCGAACAAAACTACCACATCTTGAATTGCTTCTTGTTGGGTCATAGAAACAAACAAACAAACAAAAATAATACAACACCCTTGAAAAAGATAAACATAGGCGCTCCCAGAATCATTCAGCCCCCTTTATAGGTAGAAGTAAGTAACGATTCCTAAATGGGATAAATTGGTTGTGTCCTTACATAACAAAATTTGGGTTCAAATAGATCATCTACTCACTTCATTTTAGCAACAACTATCAGTTTTCCTAATTTATATGGGCTTAAAAAATCAGAGCTGAGTGGACCGCTGGTAATATTCTTGTCTCCTAACTACCAGGAAGAGAAACATAAAGAGTCAATTAGTAGCTACATTGGCAATGAAAGATGTCTGTCATTAAGAGCACTGAGTGATCCTCTATGGGACCCAGGTTAGATTCCTACCACTGATATATTGCCTCATAACCCTCCCAACCATTTCCAATTCTAGAGGACCCAGAGTCCTCTTTTGACCTCCCCAGGCACTTCATGTACGTAGTGCATAGACATGATGACAAAATACCCGTAGCATGATGACAAAAATGCCTATACACATAAGGGGGGAGGCATCATTCAAAATAGTAGATAGTCAAACATGAAGAAATGTTCATTAAGTATGCATATTGGGGATGAACAGGACAGGAAGCATCGGTGGATCACATGGGAAACAGAAAAGAACCATAGGATTTTCCACTTGAGATCATTAGACAGTGGTGAGTTTTCAGTGCTGGGAAAGAAAATAAACAAGCAAGATTCAATCTTGTTTAACTCGATTAGCTTTTATATGCCAGAAAGAATTAGCTATGCACCAAATACTTCGTAAAGAAGTTGAGTCACAGAAGAAAGACAAAATAAACCTACAACTTGGATAAATCCTGACT
Source organism: Cricetiscus sungorus (assembly GCA_030556225.1). Classification (NCBI taxonomy): domain Eukaryota; kingdom Metazoa; phylum Chordata; class Mammalia; order Rodentia; family Cricetidae; genus Cricetiscus; species Cricetiscus sungorus. Next base: position 57,219,684 of record JANBXA010000741.1, on the reverse strand, counting down.
TATTGGGAAGTTCTGAGGAAGCACAACCCCATGTAGTGGTAGATGTGTGTTTTCTTAAGCTGTTTACATGGTAAAAATCATTAACAGACATTACATTGACAGCGAACTCACTCTTTGTAGGGGCGATAAAGAAAACGTGATAGGGCTTCACAAGGTTCATCGAGCTGTTTGGATGAGAGCAGCCCCCACATGCTCATATTGGTGAATATTCCCAGTTGCATTGTTGGGAAGGGTCAGGAGGTGTGGTTCCTTGGTAGAGGCATGTCACTCAAGGCAGGCTTTGAGGTTTCAAAAGCTCACCCTAGTCTCAGTGTCTCTCCCTTCCCAGCCTCCCACCCCACCCCTGCACCATGCTCTGTTGATCGATAGGTAAGCTCTGGCCTACTGCCACAGCACCATTCCCCACTGCCTACTGCCATGCTCCCCACCATAATAGTCATGGACTTCAACCCTCGAAACCATAAGCCCCAAACACACTCTTGCTTCTGTAAGTAGTCCTGGTCATGTGTCTCTTCACAACAACAGAAAAATAACCAAGACACGGGACTGTGACAAAGGTGGCAAAAACTTAGAGATCTAGCAATGAAAGCAAAATGAGCATGGGTATTTATTATCCTTCTGTCAGTGTGACCAAATACCCTAGAAAAACAACTAAAAAAGGAAGAATTACTTACATTATCTCACAGTTTCAGAGGTCTTAGTGGTTTTGCTGATTCTGAGTCCCTGCTGAGACGGTGGGGGATGTAATAGGAGGTTCAAGATGTAGAGACTTGAGAGAGCAGAGGTCCAGACCCTCTCTCTGGTAAGATAATGGGTGAATATTTAAGACAGAGGTAGCCAATAAGAAACGCTACTAACAGGCCAACAGCTTTTTATCTAATACAGAATCTCTGAGTGTTATTTGGGGCTGACTTGGCTCTGGGACCAGGCTGGTGTGCAAACTATTTATAACAAAAGGGTGCCTGCAATGTGGAACTTTCCACTTAAAACTTAACAAAAGCTTAAAAAGGGGTTTTAGAAACAAAAGAACAGAGAAAAGCAAGGCTTCTTGGTAGCAACATTTTTCTTGGTTGGACTCTGTTTTTCTAGAGACAAGCAGAGATTTGCAAGGCTCCTTAATGGTGTGTACCAGAGCAGGCAATGACAGTGACCACATCTCCAAGCTGGCAGCATACTGCTGGATGCAGCAAAGGCCAAGACAGTGAGCACAGCTCTCAGTGCTGGTAGCAAATGTACCCCACCATGTTTGATAGATGGCGGCTAATACAGCTGTGGCTTTCATTTTAGCAATGCTGATGTTTACCAGATAAGAGATTCATAGCCAGAAAAAGATAAAGATTTACAGTAAAGACAGATTCACATTAAGAACAACCTCAAAAGGTTTACAGTGTGTTTAAAAATATACATAGGCTTGAAAAAGAAAAAGAAACAGGATAAAATGGTTTTTAAAAAAGTAAAAAAAGAGAGAGTGGCTGGGTGTGGTGGCACACACCTTTAACCCTAGCACTCGGGAGGTAGAAGCAAACAAATCTCTGCGACTTCAAAGTGAACCTGGTGTACAGAGTGAATTCCAGGGTGGCCAAAGTTACATAGAGAAACCCTGTCTCAATAAATAATAAAAATAAAAGTAAACGAAATAGAGTAATAAAAAAGCCTTGTCTGGATACTGTATGCTATTGTGGCTCAATTGTTAATGAAGGGATAACTACTAAAACACACTTGTTTATCAATGCTGCTGGATTAATCCAATTTATATACTTTAAAAATGCATTGAGTTCAAATTTTAAGTCTAAGGACAGGTTACTGGGGAAAAGAATTTCTATTTTTGCGTCCACAGGGGGAAAAAGCTGTGGATTCTTTCCAAACTAACATGGTTTGATCAAGCAAACCATGTTAGTTTGCTAAAGCAGTGCCCCAGGTGATCCAACATTCAAAACAGCTGGGACAAGGCAGCTTTGCATATCACTACATCCAGGATTTCCACATCTTCTTAGGATCCCAAAAACAGCACCCTCTACCAGCAGGAAGCATTTTGGAAAGAATGAAATCCAAATTCCCAAATATTGTTTATAAATGTTTTCATTTGTATGGGGTTGCTTATAAATGGTTAATGACCACAACCAATTTCTTTAAAGGTACAAAGGGGACTATGGTATAGAAATGAATACCTTGTTTTGGAATGGATTTTCACTTCTTGATATAAATTTAAGGTCAAATTTGTAATTAATATTTTTCTCCTCTTGTTTAGGTATTGGGTTTATATATCTCATTTAAAAATGTAATGTGTAATTCAGGGTTAGGGTTAGGATTAGATTTTCAGAGATGTATTTGAGATTGATAAATATTCTTCAAACCTTTCAAAGATCTACAGAACATGACATTTAAAATGGTTTAGGGTTCTTCTTGACAGTGAGGCACAACTGCTCCTGGCAACACCACCTGTGTCAGAAAGGAAGATGGACATTGAAGAAACTTGTTATGGAGTTTGCTTCATATGGCAAGACTAGTCATTTGGGCAAGGTACTGTTCTTGTCTAAACTGTTTGACTTTATGCTGTATAAACTGGGCATGCAGGACCCACAGAAAGTGACTGCCGATACAAGATGGACATTGCTACAGAGTTCCTGCTTCATGGAAGAGTCTGCCAGACATTCTGCAAGACACAGAGAAAAGTGACTGACAAACTGCCAATACAGGTGGACAGTTTAAAGTTTCCTGCTTTGCCAAGTAGTCTGCCAAACACACTATGGCCTATGGGCTGAAGATGGAACATTACAGAAAACCTTCAAGTGACTGACCAGGTATCAAGATGTCTGTCATTTCTAGAATTTATATATTATCCTTCTGTGCTCTTTGATGGAGTTGATAACAGATAGTTATGGTTATAGTTTTCCTTAGTTTTCCTTAGTTAGGACTAAAGATAAGTTACTTATAAGACTTCAGAATCACAAAGATAGGATAGGTGATGGAATATTTTCTTTAAATCTTACTAAATGTTAATGGAGTAAATATTGTTAACAATAGTTATTGTTTCATAACTGTTTTGTTATGTATCTTACTTTGTCACAGTTAAAACCCTTTTTATTTTAGACATAAAAGAGGAAATGATGGGAATTGTCATTCTGTAAATATGTTTCTCTTATTGGTTAATGAATAAATCACTGTTGGCCAATAGGAAGGCAAGATAGGCGGGAACATGAGACAAGGAGGACTTTGGGAGATGTAGTAAGATATTCAAGATGTAGAAACTTGAGAGAGCAGAGATTCGGACCCTCTCTCCTGTAAGATGAGACCACGTGGAAATATTTAGATTAATAGAAATGGGTTAATATTTAAGACAGAGCTAGCTAGCCAATAAGAAATGCTAGTAAGAGGCCAATAGCTTTATGTCTAATACAGCGTCTCAGTGTATATTTGGGGCTGGTATGGCTGTGGGACCAGGCTGGTGGGAAAACTAGTCATAACACTGAGACAGGATCCCACGGAGGGTGATAGGAGCGTGCTGTAGAAGCGAATGTCTGACTATAAGCAGAGAGTAGGAAAACAGGGAGGGGTCTGTGGCAAGATTCAACTGAAGGACACTCCAGTGACCTGCTCCCACCACCTAAAATTTCCAGAACTTCTCAAAATCACAGAGCCAGCTGGGAACGCAGCTGTCAATAAAGGAGCCCTCTGGGAGGATATTTCATCCTCAAACCACAACCCATATGCCTGACCAAGGCTTCAGTAAGGGATTTAGTGCATACTTGACTCTAAAAGAGATTATGTATAGACACGTTGTCTGGTGGGAAATTGGCTAATAGGATATAGTTCATCACCAGAACCCATTTGTAACCATAAGACATGAGTGCCAGGAGAATACCTATTTACTGACACTGTTGTATTTAGGTGCAGACATGTGGAAAACCCTCCTCATTATGTTCCTCTGAAAACCCATGAGCATTCATGGTTCTAGATGCTTTACTCCAATGGAAGCTATCCTGATAACATTTTATCACAATCCTTCAAGCACTTTGGAGACAATGTCTCTCTACCTTCCTTTCTCTTGTATAGATGGCCATATGAGATGAGTCCCAGAGTCCCAGTGACTTGCCATGGAGTGCTGAAACATTGACAATGGGAGAAAGACCAGATGGTATGCATATGGCTCTAGGAAGAAAACAAAAATTTCAGCAACAGCTACCTTTGACACCTATTTTTTTTTTTTGAGCTTTGTAAAATATGTCAGCAAAAATATAACGGGTAATGTCTTCAACTAAATGTAGTCTCCATGGAACTGAATTAAAGTTTCATATTGAGATGAATGTGGGTCTTCTTTGGAACTTGCCCAAGAAGGCAATTTGTGTTAAAAACTAACTTAATACCCCGTGATCCCCAGGATGCTTATCAAGGAAGCCATCATTGCAGGCATTCAAGATGGCTCATAAGCAACTGCAAATCCTGAACAGAGGGTAGGACTAAGGGTCCTTGTGTGGTTCAGCATGAGCTCACTCAGGCTACCTAGATTTAGTTCAATACTGACTGCAGGAATAGCCCATAACACAATATGTTCAAAGACACAAAGCTTCATAGCCTACTGTGTTCATGTAATAATAGAAACAGGATGTGGGGTTATCAACGAGTCTGCCGACTCCTCAGAAAAGGCTGTGAAGAGACCTATATTTAATGCAATCCCACTTTGGGGATATTCTGGGACACTCTATCTTTGGACCAGATGATGCAGGCATTCTAATAAAATATTCCTCTCGAGTGACATCATGACCATGAAATACAATTGTTTGCTATTTGGGAAGATGGAGTCTGTGTCCATGTCATTTAAATATCCTAACCATGATCAATACTGTACATCCATATTAGTATTTTGAACACATTTTCCTCTGGTCAACGCAAAACAGTCATCTCATAAATCTTTCAGAGTTATAACACTGTTTTCATTTTATCATCTTAATACCACTAACATTGAGCCCTGCACATTTGTTTTTATTCACGACCCTTAAAAGGATATTGAAAACAATTTGTTTATGGTTGAATAGCTTGCTCCTTATGACCATTCAGACATAGTTCATTTTCTGAGGTTTATGCGAGTGTTCTTGTGCTTTACTTCTTGGTTATCCCACCATAAAACATCCATGGATCACAAAAACCAGCATAGCTCAGTAACCCTAAATGTGCTGTGGCGGTATGCACCCCTTAGTGGTAACCACCAGCTCTCTAATTGCACTTAAAATTCTCTCAGAAGGAATCCATTCCTGGTGCTGGGAACCTAGCTAAGTACTAGGGGATAGTGAAGCTTTGAACCTTGGAGAAGAACCTATAACTGCCACTTTATCAAACCAGCATAATCCTTCATTGTATTATAAATATTTATCCTTAAACCCACAGATGAGTATAGTCTTAGCCCCTCATCAAGGGAACTCCTCTTTGCAAAAGATAGAGACCATTACAAGCACACACACGGACATACACACACACACACACACACACACACACACACACAGCACATGCACACACACACACACACACACACACACACACACACACACACACACACAATCAAAATGCAGAGTTGTGGAAACCCAGTCTCAATGGACACCTCTACCATATAACTCCTGTACTTGAGTTTTATGAATCATTGAAAAGAATAGGAGAGACTTCACAGAATCATCTAGCCTGGGCTTATATGGGCTCACAGAGACTGAACCAACAACCAGGGAGCCCGCATGGAACTGACCCAGGTCCTCTACATATTAGTTTTGTACTTTGGTCTTCCTAACATTGGGAGCAGGGGCTGTCTCTGACTTCGTTATTTTGGGACCTTTTTCCTAATTCAGTGTTGCCTTGTCCAGCCTTAATGTGAGTGGAGATGCCTAGTTTTGCTGCAACTTGATAGGTTGTTTTTGGTTGTTATCCATGGGAGGCCCACACTCATCTGGAGAGAAAGAGTTGGGGAGTGGATGTGGGGGATGGGCAGAGGGCAGGTGGAGGTGAGGGACTGAGGACAAAAAAAATTAGTTACCAGTTACAAACTTGCCTAGAAAGAGACAGAAAATCTTAGTACATGTGAGGCATGCTACTGAAAATGTTGAGTTCTTTTGTTTGTTTTTTAGAAGAGAAACAAAACATTAGGACAAAAAGACTCTCTGCAGGAATTAGGGTGAGAATTCCTATAGCTACGCACAAGATTTAATTCTCTAGGTAGCCAAAAATAGAAACAGTGTTTTGTTTCATTTTATACTAACTGGAGAAATGTGTATGTTTGTATATTTAGAAAAATAGTCTTAGAACAACATAGTATGAATTTATTGTATGTCTTGATGAATTAAGAGCTACCAATTAACATGGAGAACAATATACTAACTGTGGTTCTTTCTTAAAGCATTAACTTTGCTACAAAAAGCCTGGGCAAAAGCTGAAGTTATAAAATTAATTCATAACTTCAAAGGCTTTTGTTTGAAGACAATAGACGTGAGAACTGCATTGTCTCTTGTGTCAATGACATAAAGCTGTCTTGGAGATTCTCTGAGATCCTGTAGTTAACATGCTCAATGTGCTATCATCTTTTTCCTCATAAGCATTGCTGAGAATTCTTTTATGCTGACTTGGCATAGTGTGCCTCCTAACACTGAGTCTTAGGAGGTCAATGCAGGCAGATCCAGAGTCCAAAGTCCTCCGTGGCTATGGGGAAGTTGAGTCATTCTAGAGTCTCAGAAAGCCAAGGTAAATAAACACATATTTCTAAATATGGTGTACGCTGCTAATCTTCATCCTCAGTCAATAAAGCATGAAAACTATTTTATGTACACAGTCCCAAGCAATCTGACAATATTTTGGAAAGTTACAGCTTACAGTTTATTACTGTGGCATGGTTATTATCCTATATTGTTTGGGTGCTATAATCTGTGATGTTTGTGCTATGGTGAAATTCTCTGAGACTGCATTTCTCAGAACGTATCTCCATCATTAAATTACACACGACAGCAGTACTATTGTACATCCATTCATGAAAAAGAATTTAATTTCCCTACAATTTTAGGGTGGCCCCCATAACACATGCCTAAATGCAAGAAACCTAAGATCAAGTGAATGGAGGGGTGAAGCAGAATAATTTAAAGAAACCGAGAGAGTCGTTTTACACACATGGACTACTGGAAGAAGAAAAAGCACCATACAAGCATTCCTGGTCTTCCATCACAAAAATGATTATTTGATTGACAAAAGTTTTCATGGCCCAGCTATACTCACCACGTTCATTTTTCTAATCTTTATAAATAATCAACCACTTGACAGAAGAAGCTAGAATTCATCATTTGAAAGCATGAGGCAGAATTGCCATTCAATCAGAAGTTAGACATTAGTCAACGGGGAACAATGAATCAATTTACAGACTAAGTTTTGGGAACTCATTTCTCTTACTGAAGTGCCTTGGTATACAAATAACAACAAACACGTGATTTAGATAACTGTCTCGTGAATGTCATCCATATTTTAAATCTTTCACTTTAGAGATATACTAAGAGGTATCAGTTTTCAAATTGAGTTGTGAATTCTCAGCTACATATTATTAATGTTTACAGACAGATGTCACTCCATCACAGGACAAAGTATAAAGAACAAAATCAACATTACTTACCTGAGATATGAGACAGAAGTCAAGTTTACCAGATCCATACACATCCAAAGAAAAGAAGCCAAAAGAAGGGAAAAAGAAAAAAAAAACATCATTCCAAGTACGATGAATATTAGCCATTTAGAATGAAAACCATCCACCTCCTGTCTAGACAGCTTACAGTTTTTATGAATTTGTTCGGGTAAATCATCTTTTTTTTCTGCCAAATAAATGTGAGTTAATTTTTCTGTGATGTGGCTGACCACTCACTCACGCTTTACACTCCAGGACAGAACACAGCTGCTTCTGTTCACAATGATGGATGGACACAACCAGCCTCGAATTTTGAACATAATTCAACAATATGGGAAACTCTGATCACGGCTGCATCTCCAGTGTGCCCACAGCCAGCTGGAGGGCTCCTGAAATCATGATCAAACTCAGGTTGAAAAGGGATCACGAGGCAAGAGTACATGGGTGGGGCCACGGTTCCTTTCTCTTCTGCCCTGCCTTGTTCAGGTATCGACTACAATCAGGAAACATATTACAAGGCATGGCACAGAAACACCGAACATGGCCTTTGGAATTTAATGTCCAATACTCTACGTGAGAGCTATATGATGCGCATAGCGTGTAAGGGAGTGTCTAGGCGAGTTATGCATTCTGCATCTCCCAAAGGTTGTTTTGATGCTAGGGCACCAGGGAACATCAATCCTTGTCAGAATTCAAGACTGTTTGCTTTGAAAGTATGACATAGTAGAGGTGAGATTTAATACGAAATGTTTTCTAAAAGTGAAAGTCAGGATAATCTTCAAAGGTGGTAAGTGTACGCTCGCAACTCCATATTGCCCATCATACCAGCATGCCGTTGTCATGAAAATCCTGCAAGGTGCACACTACCGGGAAGAAATACAAAGTGCTTTACAGACATGGGGCTACTAGCAATGTGTCAGTGAAGGTTAATAAGCTAGAAGAATTACATTACACTGTTGGGGGAGAGTTTTTTGCAATGTGAGTTAGAGTTCTTGGCTGCTCTAAATTTGAAGTCTATTTTAATATACTTATATATATATATAGGAGACAAAAATTTACCTTTTGTGACAAGAGCTTATCCATTAAATGAGTCAGATTATCCACAAAGATACATAATAATATAATGTGATATATAATATTGTTAACAGCGAGCTACAAAAGCAAGACTCTCAAATCTCTCAGCATCCTAATTATGAAAGCACTCCCTGCTTGACAATCAAGCTCAACATTGTTTTCCCCAAAGGAAAACTCTGACAGTATAGCACCATTCATTTAAATTCTCCAGTCACTGTGATGTGCATAACCTTAACAATCTGTTCTGCTGCCTACCTAGTCTCACCCCGACCCATTGCCTCCCTGCTCTGAGTTATCAGTGTATCCTCTCCTTCGGGATACTCACAACGCCATTTTCCTCCCACCAATGAGCTTATTCACATGCTTCTCTCTTTTAGTGGATTATAAACTCCACCTTTCATCCAGGTAATTCCTATTCACCCTTCACACTTGGGAGACAGCTCCTAGCGTACCAAAGGCCTGAATTTGACCCTCCAGTACCATGACACTTGGGTGGTGGAATACAGGTCTATAATCCCAAATACTTCCAGAGTTGAGAGCAGGTGGATCAGGAGTTCAAGGTCATCCCTAGCCTCCACCAACTCCTGATCCACTTGGGCAACAGATGAGCCCATCTCTTTAGCATATCAGTATTAATCTCATCACCTAGTATCTGGGACACTGTAATTACAAAGTAAGAATTGCTTATTATTCAATCAGTTGGTGAATTAAAAGTATATTTAAATATGTAACACGTAGAAATAGCCATTTGTTGAGAAGTAACAAAGTCATAAAAAGTTATCAATAATGTCATAAGAATAACTTAGTTTCCACTTAACCTTTCCTCCAGTCTCCTTTGTGTATAATATCTATCGGAACTGGAAAATGTCTATGTGGATTAATCTCTTTCATTTTAGCCTTTCTACAAATTTTTCTTTTACTTACTTAACTATACTTGATATTTGGATGAACATGAAGCCAGGAAAAGAGATGCTGTATGGAACTGTTGGAAAGTCATTTCGAAAGCTGGCCAGGATCTAGACCGATTAAGCTGTCTCCATCAGGAAATTACCTTTAAGTAATTTCTTAAGTCTTTAAGAAATGTCACTCAAAAGAAATTGCAAATTACTATCACATGAACGGGCGATAGAGTCTGTTTGGCTTCAAGGAGGCAGATTTGAAAGCTAATGATCTCAGTATCATAACCACTTCTCAAACGGTCTCTTCTGGGAGACATGACAAAGAAAGTAGACTGACAGACCAAAATAATGAGCCTTTGCCTGCCCCAGGGAAAGGACCCTGAATAGCAATGTCATAGGTAACTAGTAAATACCACCGCTGTGGTGGAAAAAAGGCAAGCCTCCTGTTAGCATTAATAAGAATATTTATAAAGCGTCTACAGCACATGAAGCCATGACTGATACGCGTGAGGACACCAGTGTAAAGTGACGAGAGAGCTCTGCCTAGGCTTTCCGAGACTTTTGATCCTGCCCCCTTACAGTCTCTTATTTTTGGAGTTGATGAAGCACAGAGGGTGGCAAGCTAAGAGCAAGGACGTGAGCATGTAGTGAAAGGCACAGAGGGGAGCAGGACCCAGAGAGAACAAAGGACAGTGAGGAAAAAAAAGAAGAAGCAACAGAAGGGGTGGGGGTGGGGGCAGCTGAGCCTGGCCAGAGAAAAGAGGACTAGGGAAAATAATTGTTTTCCCTTCAGAGTCCGTCACATAGTGCCTGCTGGTTTCCACAGCACGTCACACACAGCATTTTACCCCGCCTCACATCGAGTCTGTGACACAGACAGACAAGGATCATGCTTGGTTCTTCTTTTTCTTAGTGACCACCTCATGTTTCGCAAACTGTCTGAAGTCCCAGAACGGGTCAGTAAAGTAGAGCAGGATGGGCCTGGGCCTGCTTTCTGAGAGCAGATCTCACACAGGGCAGTGACAAGGACACTCCAGGTGCCCAGGTTGGTGGGCCTTGAGCCCCTGTCATTAATCTTGGTACAAGTCTTGCAGGGGAGCAGAAGTATTCTGGGATAGGATCTGTCTTCTGTTCCTGTTCACTCACTCCACCCATGTTTACCGCCATGGATTACCGGAAGATGGATGTTGACCTCTTCTTAGAAAGAATAAACCACTTCCTTCTCCTCTTACATGAGAAGCAAAGGCAGATAAAACCCTTACAGATGATTTCTTGGCTTAAATACATAAACATAGTTTTAAAATCTCTCACCTTCTGCCATAAACTCTCAATATCTGCGATAAAGATTCTAGGGTTCTGTGATTTCTAAGCCCTCTTTGATTTCAGATAGTTCATTTTTGTTATTTAATTGGTATCTAAGACAGAATATCCTGATTTCTTGGCTGGTTCCCTAAGGTCCTGAATATACTACATGATGGGAGATGTTATTCTGTAAATATGTTTTTCATACTGATTAATTAATAAAGCACTGTTGGCCAATAGATAACTAGATAGGCGGGGCTAGGAGACTAGGAGGAGGAAAGAGGAAGTAGTTAGAGTCAAGATGTAGAGCATGGAGGAAGGAAGACACCAGCCGTGGCTCCCGGATAAGATGAGCCACGTGGAAATACTTAGATAAGTAGAAATGGGTTAATCATTAAGACAGAGCTAGCCCATAAACAATAATGGTAACTGGCCAACAGGATTGTATGAAATACAAAGTCTCAGAATGTTATTTGTGGCTGGTGCGGCTGTGGGCCCAGACCGGCAGCAGGCGGGCTGGAGGGCATGGCGGGCCAGCGGGGAAAACCCAGCCCGTAACAACTACACAGAGAAATTCAAGAAATTTCTATTGCTTATCTACCTAAATATTTAGATGGAGATATTTTGACATAAATTAATATTTTCCTTTCGAGTGCAGCTGACCAAAGAGTATGCAAACCACTTCAGCGATAAGGGACGTCCTTCTGTACATATGTTTCTTTTATTGGTTGATGAATAAAACACTGTTTGGCCAAAAGAGGCAGGAAGATAGGTGGGACTAAAAGATGAAGAGAATTCTGGGAAAGGCAGAAATACAGAGGCCACAAGGACTTGCCAAAGGACTAACAGGTCCAGGCATTCTCTGGTAAACCAAGACCATATGGAAATGCATTGCTTTGTGGTTTTGTTTTTGGGTTTGGTTTTTCAAGACAGGGTTTCTCTGTGGCTTTGAAACCTGTCCTGGAACTCACTCTGTAGACCAGGCTGTCTCAGACTCACAAAGATCCACCTGCATCTGCCTCCCGAGTGCTGGGATTAAAGGCATCCACCACCAATGCCAGGCTGGACATACATAGAAATGGGTTAATCATTAAGACAGAGCTAGCCAATATGAATCCCTAGCCATTGGCCAACAGTTTTATAATTAATGTGTGACTTTGTGTGCTTATTTGCGGCTAAGGGCAGCAGGACCTGCCAGGGCAAGAAACTACAGTAACTCTTTAGCACTCTTGTAAACGTTATTTTCCATGTCTATTTATTTATTGTGAGCAGGTGGACAAGTGCAAACACATGCGTGGCGGTCAGAGGACAACTTTTAGGAGCAGTTCTCTCCTTCCAACAAATAGGCTCCAGGGATTGAACTCAGGGCCCCAGGCTTGGTGGCAAGCCCCTTTATACACACAACTATCTCATCTGTTCCTTCATTTCTCTCTAAACACACTGCCATTTTTAAATTAATCTAACATTTTTTTTCATCACATTGAGGCCATCTTCAAATTAATTTGCCACCTGGGGCAGTTCACACATTGACTAAGGATTTCTAGCTGGACCACTTCCTAAAAGCACACTGAAAATTGCACAAAATACTTCCTGAAGAGAGACTGCTATTAAATGACATAAGATATAAAGACACTGGGGCCAACGAGTGCCATGTGGAGAGAAGCTAGAAGGTCCCAGAGGCATTCGACTCTGAAAGGGTGTAATATTGTCTTCAGGGCAAACAGTCAAATTAATGAAAGACACTAGACACAGATGTATTCCTCATCTCATGAGTCATAAGTCTGAAACTTGGTTATTGGGTCCACCATATACACACACGCGCACACACACAGGCACACACACACACACACACACACACACAGGCACACACACACACACACACACACACACACACACACAAGCACACAACAGGCACACACACACACACGCACACTCCACTTTGTAAATGAGAGCTTGCTAGTCCTATGGTAGGCAACATTAGTATTTTCCAATGTGGGGAATGTTTACCATTTCAACACACTGAAGGCAGAACTCACCTCTGTGCAGACCCACATGACTAATTCTAGCCAGTGATGTGGGAGCAGAGTGCCATGGGTCAGTGTAGAGTAAGGCATGAAGGTGCTCACGTGGAGTCCCACACACACCTTCTCTCACTGTGTGGGGGTCCCTCCAAGTTGGGAAGAATGCAACATAAGGTGACGCATTACTGAGCATGGGGAGTGATCGGTCAAAAGATCTGCCTAGACCAGCAGGGATCTCTGTATGAGAGAAACATGTTTCTTCTTAAGCTATCGATATTTGAGTCCTACTTTTGTACATTAAAATAACTTAGCTTAAACTGTCGCAGTCCACTGTTTCTGTCACCAATTACCAGGTACTCTGCTGTACATTTCTCCTATTTCTTAAGTCTACCCAATGCTAACCACTGTCACTGTAATAGATGTTGTTCCCAATCCTCACCTGCACATGTGGAACTGGTATGTCTGCTGCTGATCTTAATCCATTCTGCTCACTTCCTATACAGTAAGAATTAGAATTTCAAGGTTTAAAACCAAGCTTTTCATTTACCTAAATTTACTCAATGGTTATACGTTACACTAAGCATCAAGTGGCAAAAATCTTCCCATACACTTCAAGGCCTACAAAATGGTGTCTTTGTTTACCTTGCTATTCCTATCTCTTGATGCACCCACTCCATACACTTAATTATTGTAAGTATGTGGTTTTTCTGGAACTTAAGGTACAGATTCATTGTCTCCTCCTCTGCAACACGGTTGTCTAACCATGACCAATATTGCCAGGATGACTTCTTCAAAAATCTGTCTGGGCACATGGCTTCGCCCTGGACGTACTCATTCTCAATTGTATTCTCTTGGTGATGGGGGATGTCCTCTGTATTATATATATATATATATATATATATATATATATATATATATATGTTTCTCTTATTGGTTGATGAATAAAACACCTATTGGCCAATACCCAGGCAGGAAGGATAGGCAGGGTAACAAAGACAGGAGAAGGCTTGGGAGAGGAAGGGAGTGAGAGGAGTTACGGGGAGATGAGATGCCATGTAAAGACCTTAAAGATAGGACTCACCAAGTGTTCTCTGACAAAATAAGGCCATAATATAGATTAGTAATTATGGGATGATAATTAAGAGAAAGCTAGCCAGTAAGAAGCCCTAGCTATCAGCCAACAGTTTATAAATTAAAATAAGTCTTTGTGTGTTCATTTGGGGCTAATCAGATACAGGTCCAGGCTGGGAAGAAACTCCAGCAACATCCTGCTCAGCCTTTAAACATCCCCCTTAATGGCCACTGATTTGGAATGTATAATTACCCCAACTAGATAGACATTCTTGACACAGGAACTAATTTTTATCCCTGACTCCATATTCTGGCCTCACATACAGTGACCTTCTGAATAATGAATAAATGAAATAAGTGGAATAAATGAAAGGGTTGTTGGGTGGGTGAGCTGATGGATGAATGGACAGACAGATGGATGAGTGGGGATGGAGTGGTAGGCAGATGAGGAGATGGGTGGAAGGATTAATGGTGAATCCCACATGCCTTATCTCTGGCTTTCTTTTCTTGTTATTCCAAAGGTACAACACAAGAGGAAAGAGAAGTCTAATCAATACGTTTTCCTGCTACACCTGGAAACTGTGTGACCCAAGCAAGTACTCTAACCAAATCCCATGCCAAAACCTCTACCTTTCAGCGTTGTGGCAAACACTAGCGTTGTGGATATGAACAGGCTCAGAGTGGGAGACACACACTGCATGGGATCCATGGCAGTGTAACACCATGTTTGTTATTGTCAGTCTCGTGAGAACCAGCCAGGTGGTAGAGATGGGAGTGCACTCCCTTGGAAGTGAGGTCACATTTCATTCCGAGAGGAACTCAGTAAGCAGTTGCAGTGGGGACACGTCCAGGAACTGTGAGGGGCTTAACGGACTACGGCTCAGCTCCTGCCAGCTCCCTGCCCTCCCCATACTTCCTTCATCTCTGAACACATGGGTTTCAGCTACTCCAGCATGCCATTCTCCTGCATGTCCTCGACACCCTTCTCTTCACCCCTCCCTTCTTATATTGGCAGGCAGTTAATGAACACGAGTCAGACCGAGCGCTCTATCCTCATTTAAAATACGAAGTCTTAACTCTAGGTCTTCAAATGGTCACATCCGTTATGCATTCAACACATATCGACTGAGCGCCCGCTGTTCTATGCCCCGGGCACTGAGTGAGGTACTTTTTCTCCTCTCCAAGCAAACATTAATTAGTTACAAACAACTGGCCATAACTAATTAGGATAAATTTATTTATAGGAAAAGTTAGTCTCCTTTTGTGATACTCTGGCCTTCTAGGACTTAACCAGAAACTTTTTGTCTTACTTTGTTTCTCTTGTCTTTAATTAAGTATACAACAAATGGGTAATATAGTATTTTGCTTTCAGCATGTATGAGCTTTTTAATGGGGGAAATTAGTCACTCCTTGATTCAGCCAAAGACGCAAGGCCATGCATGGTTACCAGTTCTTGAACTGAAAGAACCTCTTTATCCTACAAACACACACACACACACACATGGATATTTCTCTTTAACCACCAAGTTTCATAGTTGTCAACTAACCACACATCACATGAAGAAAACTTGAATTTTAACTTTTGTTATCTGCTAATGCAGTTTTCATTCTATTTTGCACTTATTATTTTTTTTCACACAATATATCTTGATCATGTTTCCCGTCTCCCAACTCCTTCCAAAACCTTCCCACCTCCTTACTCCGTTCTCATTCTTAAATGTGTCAGGAAAGAGAAAGAAATGCTATGTGAGGAGTATTGTGATAAAACACAAAAGCTCTTGAAAAGCAAAATACACAGGATGCTGAAGAATGGCCACCCTTTTCCAGAAACACACACCCAACATTAAATATCTCTGACTTGCATGAAATTCCTCCTAATTTGCTCTGATCCCCGCTCTGTGTGATATGCTCTAAATTATTTACAGGGGCCCAAGGACACTCAAATCAAGGCTTGTCATCCTGAGCACCACCGCACCAACTTTGGACTTCTGCAGCCTATCCATTGGCTATGTCTAGGGACCCTGAAGGGTCATCAAGAGAAATAAGTCTAATTACCCATGGCCCTAGGGGTTCTCAAGGCCCAGGAAAGATAAAGACCTTATGTTCAGCTGGTGTCCTCTCCAAGCACATGTCTACCACCTGGGAAAATACCGGCAAAGTCCCCGGGAGCGTACATGTTGCAAACAACTGGGCATGGGGAATTGAGGGAATACTGTTTGCTTTCCTGGCTCTTCCTCCCTTTGCCCCCACTTCCCAGTGTGAGGAACCTCAGAGCAGTAGGGGACTTAGTGAAGTATCTATCGTAACTTTCATTTCATCTTGCAGATATTTTTCTGGCACATGACCACAGCATCTGCTTGCTCTGTGGTCCTGAGCCACCTTGCTTTCCAGAGGACAATGCTGCAATGATTTCAGTTGGGTTTTTGCCGTGGTGACTAAATGATAAAGTCGGTTTCTAAGTAGCAAATATCAGTAACAAAGGAAAATATAAAACATTTGGGGAGGCCTTTCCTTTGTAATGTGCCAGTTGCTGGGAGATGGGCATTAGGATTACACTTTGTCCAAACAGTTTCTCCAGACAGCAACCTTAACAGACTGTTGATGGTTGAGCAGAGAGCAGAGGTTTCTGGGGGAAATAAAAGAAAATGTGTGAAGAGTGCCTTAAAGATTCAGGCATCTTTACTCCCAAGCAACTAAACTATTTTGCTAGAATTAATGCACAAGGCCTTAAGGAACACATACTTTGGTGGAGGTTTTTAAAATAGCTCTTGTCAACCACCTGCCATTGCTGATTAGCACGCCTAGAGTTCTGCCAGCACAGACTTCCCTGTTCCCAGGCATCTCTTGGACCATGGTGCATGCTTGTAAGTCATTGCTCATCTGCCTGATCCCAAACCAAAACAGTGGAAGCCTGAAGAGTGTAAATCACTCAAAGCATTCAAGATTCTGCAGAGCGTATTTTCAAATGAAGAAAGAGAGAGGAGATACAGACACACACACACGAGAGAGAGAGAGAGAGAGAGAGAGAGAGAGAGAGAGAGAGAGAGAGAGAGAGAGAGAGAGAGAGAGAGAACACGAGGTGGATGGAAGGGAGAGAGGGAGGAAGAAAGAGAGAAATGAATGGGAAAGCCAATTTAAAAATAACAAAAAGAATTGATATCAATTATGCTAGAGCAGATTTGCACTTGAAACTTGAACTCCACCTCCTCCTGGATAAATTCCGGAAACCCTGGAGTGACTTTCCACACAGCAAGGAGCTCAGCACTCAGTAGACACAGCAGATTTCTCAGCTCTCCCTTGACCTCTCCTTGCTCATCCTTGATTTGATCTTAGTTTCTCATCTGAATGTTAGAAATGTGAAAAGTATCCAGGCTATTATTCAAAACCCACAACTGAAATAAGTCTGAGAGGTGGTGATTTTCTGTAGGGAGTTTCCCATTTGAACAAGCCTCCCTGGGGACCATTGCAGGGCGGCCATCATTTCTGGGTTTCTAATTTCCCTTCATTGCAGCCAAGTTAGACCTCCATGTAGTCTGATGATTAGAAATAGCAAATAGCTCCAAATCATTCTCTGATTATTTTTAAACTTGTATCACTGCGTGCTGAACACTGGGTTTTCTCATTCATTCTCACAAGAATCTTAACATAGAACTTTACGTGCCACAAAGAACCCACCACTTGAGTCCTGTGGATTCTGCAGTGCTCCCCTGGGAGGATTGCACACTCCTGCTTCATGTGCTCCCCTGGGAGGATTGCACACCCCTGCTTCATCTGTGGAATATGTCAGCATGCACTCTTCAATCTTCCCAATACTATTAGAACACAACCACTAAACAACCTTACTCCACACTTCCCCATCTTTCACACCCAGCCTTCCCAAGAGCCCCTGTTGGGGTCTAGAAACAAGAGTCTTATTCCCCAGGCCTTGTAGTCTCACAGCTCCCCTCCAAACTAGACACACCATCGTCCTTAATGACTAACCACTAACAACTCCACACAGCTGACTAAACGAACCGTCAGTCTCCGTGCAATGCCGAACGCAGAACAGTACCATTAAGATGTGTCCAACAGAAATGCAGAAAGGAGGGTGTACTCAAAACGAAGAGGATTCATTAACCAGCAAAAAAAAATCAATGAAGCAAAAATGGGCCATTTTCCTTTCATTGATTTTCACTGTCCCTTGTATATTGACAGTTACTTCTGTAACGTACTACACCCATTTACGGTTCACACAGAAGCCATGAAAAGACACATGCTCATAGCACATAGCCATGTGTTTCCTATTCTGTTTTGTTCCAACCACATAATGGAAATAAATTTACACTGGGAAATTTAAAAAAAAGAAATGAAAACTTCAGTTTCTCCCTGCAATGAATTCCAGCCAATGATTTCCTGAGTCATACCATCCACACGTTTTTTTTTTTTTTTTTTTTTTTTGGATGCAATCTTGTAGCTCTCACTCTATGACTTCTTGACTTCCACCAGTCAGCCTGTGGGAACCAAGCTTGACCCTTTTCTGGATTCAAACTCCCTATTCCAGAGGAATCACGTTTTACAAAAAACAAACAAACAAACAAACAACCCCTGCCATCCATCATCCACGGAAACCTGGAAGCAGGAATTGCTGCCAGGAGCAGGGCACACATTTTGAGTGATTGTTCACTGCCTTTGTAGATCGAACTGCTGCCTACCACAGGAGGCGGAGGTGAGGTGAGGAGAACCCTTCCCCAGAAAAGGCTGCCATGCCAGACACTTCAGATTCCATCTTGGAGGCGATCAGGTGTGTGTCAAACCCCGCAACTATTTTTAGCACACGCACATGCACATGCATTTAACAAGAAGCCAGCGTCTACGTTTTAAGGGATTATTTACTGCGATGTGTCATGCAGGTACCGAGGCGCCAGAGTATGTTGTCACAAGGACTCAGATAAAGATAAACTTCTTTCATGCATGTCTGGAATACGAAAGGACTCAGCTCTGGTGACACACACCATCCTCCGTTTTTAAAGAAGAAAATAAACTAATAATACCCTGTGATGCCCCATTCCCTTGTCATCCACCCCCTCTGGGTACCTAAAGCTCAGCCTATAATGCAGCCATTTATGACAGGAAAAGAGTGCCCTTTGTCCTTGTGTAATTAAACCCACCCACATTCAAGAAGATGCTACTACCTTAAAGGTAGCAAGCATGGGGCATTTACAAGGAGGCGGGCAGCACACTTTGGAAAGGGAAGGTCAGTCTGAGAACGAGCTTATGCTAAATACCTGAGTATACATCACTACATAAGCGGGATACAGCTGCAAAGTGGGCGGTTGGGGGTGTGTAGGTTAAGTGTTAAATAGGAGACACTTCAGGCTGAAGCCTCCCCGACAAAGCAGAGAGCGGGCTCTCTGGCAGATCGCAGACATTCTTACTCTACTCACAGCCCCCAATAGTGTTCCTGCTGGGAACCTAGAACCACGCTTTGCCCATTAGGACAGAGTGGTGACTAGATATGACTGTAGTCCTCTAGACACTGCCAGTGTTGCTAGGAGGGCGAGTTAAATACAGCTGTACACGCAGCACATACTAACAAGTGCGGTGATGGTGGAAGGCCAGGGCCTCTCAAGCACAGAGAGAGCTGGAAAACGTGGCGGGTTCCATCGGGAAGGCCCTGTTGGGCCTCATTTTTTAAGAGCCAAAATCATATAGAGGAAAGTTAGGTAAAATAGCGGGAAGCACATCAAAGATGGAAGGTAGAAAGCAACAGGCTAATTTAAATCGAGACTTAGTCTAGTCCAGGATGGGCTGTCCACTTATGAGGGGGAATCTGGGGAGAAATGAGGCTGGAGACGTCCACCAGAGACAGCTGCATTGCTAGCCTGTCCAGATTAAGAATTTGAACTTGACCTTGAAGGCTAAAAAATGCATGGAAACATTGTTATTGGTTTAGGACTGTGGCTGGTAAGACCCTTGGGGTGGGTCCTAGTGATTACTCATTGTTATGTGAGCCCACAGGAAGTAGAGGTGATGTGTGTGCTCAGCTCCATCCCTCCGATGCTAAGCTTGGTCCAAGCTTCTTCTTCATCACCGAGATGCATTAGACACATCTGAGCCTCCTGACAGGAGCAAGCTCCAAGCAACGTCTGTACCTTCAGCCCTTGCTCTACTAGGGATAGACCATTCCTGACTGTACCAAACCAAGCTTCAGCATCAGTCCCTATGTGACCATGGCTCAGAAGGATAAATGCTGCTGCCTTAAGCCCCTGATATCGGGTGTGCTGTTTATTGTGTTGCTTTATTATGTCAAAGAGCTGAGCGTCAATACTTCTATCTTACTCCAAACTCCACTATTCATTCTTAAACCAAAACAGTAAGAAGATGATCAATTCAGCCTCCATTAGGAAAAACAATCCAGGCAAAATTAGCTCCTTGTGTAGAGGTAATATGTCACATTGTGTAAAGAGGGGACCTATAGAAGCAGGCTCTGGATCAAGTCACTTTCTAGTAAATGCCTTAGAGTATTTAGGTTGCTTGAGAAAACAGAAGACAGGGGACAGTTTTACAATCAGACTTGCAATTTTAAATGGAATAGAAGCCAGGAGTCTTTCCCTCTCTCATGATCCCCTCCCTCAAAACAAAACAAAAACCCAACCAAACAAAAAAAAACAAACAAAAAACACCAAATAAGGAAAACTAGTCTGAGAGGGGGAGAGGGGAACATTGATGAAATATAGAAAGAAAGAGACACTAGGAGGTATTTGACCCCTGAAGGCAGAGTGCATCCTAAATAAATTGCCCTGGTCCCTGCAGCTGTCTGTTCCAATTCTCAGTCCTCCAAGGCCTGGCAGGCCTGGCTGCCTTTTGCCCCAAAGATGTGATTTTGAATCATAACAATACATTCTCCTTTTGCTTACACTTGAGAAAGCTTTCATTACTTGAAACAAAAGAAGTTAGGAAAATGTATGTCTACTATGCACCACACATGTGCTCGGCAACAGGGAGGCCATGGAAATAAAAAAAAATGTATAAATGGATAAAAATTTGAAAGCAATTCCCAAACACACACACACACACACACACACACACACACACAAAAGCAAAAAGCAGACAATAACAGATGCTATACAGTTCCAGCACTGGAGGAGTATAGAAGTCATCTTGGAATACAGGTCAGGTAGCAATGGGGGATGACCGGATGAATCGTTTATCCAGGACAGTATAATCAGCAGGGGTGGATTTCATATAAGTGGCCAATCAGAAGTCTGATGAATGACTTGATTTGGTAAATCAAAGCACAGCTAATGCTGAGAGAAACTGAAAGGGAACAGTTAGGGCAAGAACAAGACCACAGTTGGTTAGAGAAACAAGTGAGGGACTAGAAATGAGCAATTCATTCAGAGTTGTCAAAGCATGGTGACAGAGGCGATGAGGTTGAAAGTGGAGGGAGACGGGGCACAATTGAGGACTCTGTTTTTGTTTGCTCAAGTGACGTGAGGAATAGATGTCATGGGCTGACATATCTTGAAGAGGATATCTTTTGTGGGAATGAATGAACAGAAGGAGAAGTACAACGAAATTGGGAAATAATGTGTCAAGAAGATAAAGACAGTCCATTCAGAATGTGCAAATTTAGTCAAACTAAACTGTTCCTATTATAAACCAACTGATCGGGAGGAAATTATTTTGAGGGGAAATGCATAGCCATTCTCAAAAGGAACGTCTGCAAACTAATTACTATTCCTAACTTATTCATCCCCAATGTCTCACCAACATGATCCTTTGTAATAGATTCATATTTCAAAGTGTGGAATAAAAAAGTATGTGTCTACTAACAGTGACAAGGAGCCTGTTCTTGCAGGTGTAATGGTGAGACGAGAAGTAAATGTGGGAAGACTTGCTTCTATAAAATGACAGGGTTGGTCTCCCTTTACAACCTTCATTTCCATGGTGTGTTGAATGTGTACCAAACAAACAACCTAAATTTTAATTTTATTAGCTTTAAAGTGCCCTCTGTATGCCTCTAGCATTATTTGATCAAGATAAGGGTATTGTCATTTTGAAGACCAGAGTATGTTAGCAATGGAAAGAGAGTTGACATTCTGATGTGAAATGGCTAGAGCACTGAAGTAAAGTGTGACTCCAGCCACATCTAGAGCTTTCTGGGGAAGCTCTGTTCCTGCACCATTGTTATGTCTCTCTGCTACAGAGATTATTGCTATTGTGTTGTCACCACCATCACTACAATTCCATCCATCTCTAGGACCATCACCACAACTGACGTTAACATCTCCAGTACCACAACCTAACATCTCCAGTAACCACCTCTATATCCATCACGAAGATCAAAGTCACTAGTCTAATCCCACCGCCACCACCATCACCATCATCATCATCACCATCACCATCATCACTACCACCACCATCACCACCACCACCACCACCACCACCATCACCCCATCATCATCATCATCATCATCACCACCATCACCACCATCATCATCACCATCACCACCATCACTACCATCATCATCACCTTCATTCCACCTCTCATTCCACTACCCTCATAAAATAGCCTCCACAGATATTGTCACTAACAAATACTTTCTGAGTCTGATTTTAGAACCGTGAATTATTACACTCAGACCATTTAAACATGGATAGTTGCCTCACAACCAAGTTCTGGGCTACTTTGGCTATCATTACACCTCTTTCATTCTTTGAAATAGTTAATCATTATGTAAAAGTGGTCTACTGGTGGGACGGAAAGTGGAAAATCCGCTCTCGGGGTGAAAAGCTGAGGATACTAAGTAGCCATACTGCTGTGGTGGTGATGACCTGCTTCTCTAAGCACATTGGCTGGATGGATGCGGGATGGATTTTTTAGATATGAACTTCCAAAAATGGTGCGTGCGGCCAGGACTTTATCTTTAATGTCCCAGCGTTGATCAAAAAAAAGGGGGGGATTCAACTAAGCCAATGACGGGGAAAACTAATTTCATGGTAAAATAATTCTCAAATGTATTTAAGGTGCACAGGCAAGACCATTTTCAAAGAAATCTGCATTACAAAACATGCATGGGAATTGTAGACTCCATTCAGACAACCTCCAGCTGCTGAAGAAAAACTGTTTGCTGTTCTTCCTCTCCCTCCTACTGCCTCATGTAAACAATTTTGTGAGCCAGGAGGGCGAAAAAAAAAAAAAAAAGATGAAAAACAAAACCTCCTCATCACGTAGGCCCTTGTCAAAAGTGAGCAAATAAATAATAAATAAATAGCACATTACGCTATAAATACTTTGCGTTGATCCCTCCATTAGCAACATGAATAGACAACAAGAAACCAGTGGTGTTGGGATTATTCACTAGCTTTCTTGAAGGAGATCAATACAAAAGAGTCCTCTAAAGTGAGTCCCTCTTTAGCTCAGTCGTGTCTTCTCATGAGCTGCTATATTTTATGTTTGATGCCAAAAGATCTAAACTAAAGACTTAGCTTCTTAAAAATGTCCCAAATTCGAAATAACGTCTTCAGCATCTCCAAATGGGGCACCACTGTACATGTATGGTAGATTTTCCTTACTTGTGATGACAATGCCCTGCCACTGCTGGTGACTGTTGGGGAGAAAGGGACTTGCAGGGGAGGCGATCATTCAAACAGGATTCTCAGGGTCTGCCTCCCACTTTCAGTCTGCTTCTCCCTCTGAAGGAAAAGGAAGTGACATGGGTAATATCATCGTGTGTGTGTGTGTGTGTGTGTGTGTGTCCTGTCAAATGCATTGAAATTGGCTGAACAACAACAACACTCGATTAAGAGATTGCATAGGCAAAGAAAATGTTCTGTAAGTTCATTTATTTTCCTTCAAAATTATTTCCAAATGAAGAAAGACATCTGTTCCCTTCTGGAACTGAAAATCCCTGAGGAAAA
Source organism: Cricetiscus sungorus (assembly GCA_030556225.1). Classification (NCBI taxonomy): domain Eukaryota; kingdom Metazoa; phylum Chordata; class Mammalia; order Rodentia; family Cricetidae; genus Cricetiscus; species Cricetiscus sungorus. The sequence continues at coordinate 57,195,775 of JANBXA010000741.1, read as the reverse complement.
AAAAAAACCCAATGCCCATTCTACATGCCTACTATAACATGCCACAAATCTTTTAAACACTTGTTCCTAAGCCACAGTTGTCCTTTTCCTTGAATTTAAGGCGTAATGTTCTCACGTTGGATTGGATACAGCAGCTTCTGATATTTTGAAGTGCAAATAGCTGCTTAGGAAAGTCAACAATAGGGCGTCTTTAACTAAAATAGAAGCTGTGGTCATTACACAAACAGTGCTCTTGGTTGCCGACATAAAGGAACCGGGCTGACTAGCACTGACTCCGTTAGTTCACTTGGGGGTTTGATGAGGTAATCTCGGCAATCATGACGGTGACAAGTCTGTCTGTCCCTCGTCCCTCCTCAGCCCCTGGGCAGCATCACTACAGCTGTATTTCACGATGAATCAGAACAGCAAGTGTGTCATAGGAACAAGCACAGGCTCAGAACTCATGCTGCCTGACTGCTTTCATTCTGACTGCACCATGTGGTAGTCACATGGCTTAGGACCCAGGATATGATTTCTTTGCCTCAATATCCCGATTTGCAAATGGTCCCAAGCAATAGCTATCTAATTCACTTACGAGTATTAGGTGGGTTAATATGTGAAAATGGGGGTATAAATGGAATGAAAGTTAATGCCATGACTGTTGTTACCGTACGATTATCAATTATTATCAACGACACCAGCTATCTGTCACGTAGATTATGGACTCCTCCAGGCGAAGGGTCAGATCCTGTGCATTCATAGAGTGTGAATACGGCCCTGCACTTGGAGTAAGCTGGATGAATTAAACATGGCTGGCTTCTAGTTTTTATTAGAAACCCTACCAAGGTAAAGATAAAAAATGACCAGGGGCACAATTATAAAAGAATAATGAGAACTCCAAAAATAGCCCATTTTTCAACATGATGTTGCTTGCTTTTTCCTATGAGACTAATTAACTAGAAACCAGGACTCAGGACAGATTTAAGGAAAAAGGTACCAACTGCTAATGTGGCGTTCCCACGAGCTGTCCTGCCCTCGTGTTCAGTGCCCTGGTGTGCGATGGCAGTACATGAGAGGCACGCAATGCTTAAAAGAAGTCACGGGTATAATGAAAAGTTGATGTTTAAGGGCAGGGAGATGGCCTACTCGTGAAGAACGTTTGCTGTGCAATCATGAGGACCTGAGGTCAAACCCCAGAATCCACCTAAACCCCAGGTGTTGCTGCACATGCACCAGCACTGGGGGGGGTGGGCAGTGGTAGATGGGAATTCACTAGGATTTGATGCCTCACAGACCAGCTCCGTGTTTAGTGAGACACCTGGATCAACAGGATAAGGTTGAGAGTGACGAACGCCCTTGCTTGGCCTCTGTGCACACATGAACATTAACACACACACACACACACACACACACACACACACACACACACACGAATTCATCATGTACATACACCATGCGGTTTGTACATATGTGTGTGTCTCTCTTGTGTCTCTCTGTCTTGTCTCTGTCTCTCTCTCTTGCTCTCTCACTCTCTCAATAAACACAAAATTCCTCTCAATTGTGAGCATCAAGAAGGACAAAGCCTGTATGTGTGCTAGGCTGAATTCACACATGCATGGTAGCCATGGGGAGGACTGAGTATATAACTCCAAGTGTTAGGAAGAATATACAAAGACTAGATTTATGAAGGTAAGATGACTGAAGCAATGGGAACTAATCTCTAGTGCTACTGTAGCTTAAGTAATGATTCATCCTTTTCTACCTGTTTTATCCTTTTTTTTTTTCTGTTTAGAAGTATAGAAATAAAGAATTCTACTCAAAGGTTTCACCCCTGGCTTCTAGTGACCTGGAAGTTGTATATGTGACTCCTGCCTACTTCCCATAACAGAAATATACAGCTTAATAGCAATAATACAGTGTATGCCATAAGATGGAATCACACATATTTACAGAATAAAACTTGACATGTGTGTGCATATCCCCTTCCTTCTTTCTTCCTGATCCTCCTTCTCTCCGCCTCCCTGCTCCCTGCTTACTCCTCCATTCTATTTTTTTTCACTATTAGAAGGTTTTTGGCCTTAAAAAATTGAAAGAAATCTGCCATTTGTGTCATGGATAAAACTGAATGCTATTAAACTTAGTGAAAAGAACCAGATACAGAAAAACCAACAGTGTAATCTCACTTGTGTGTACAACTTAATGGTCAAAAGTACAATGGTGGTTACCAGGCTCAGGGCAGAGAGAAACGGGGATGTTTCTCAGACACTTTCATTTAGGGGAGATAGTGGGGAGCCCTAACCCAGTAGCAAGGGACTATAACCAACTGTACTACCTGCTTAAGATTTGTGGAAACAGAAGACATTGAATGTCTTCAAAACAAGCAAAAAAAAAAAAAAATGAAGACTGTGTGAACTTTTATTTAAAACCTTTACAAGACTGAATATTTCAAAGAGAAAAATTCTACTTGTCTGCAATTCTATGACTCCAAGAGATCATCACTAATATTTTGTTTGCAGTGATAAAAATGAACACAATGTGTAGGTCACAGTATGTTTAGAGCATAAAATAATGAAGAAGTGTTAAGAAAGCCCATCTCCTTCTCAGAATCATGTCCAGGTGTCCTGCTGATGGGAGATGTCATTCTGTCAATATCTTTCTCTTATTGGTTAATAAATAAAGCACTGTGGGCCAATGGGAAAGCAAGACAGGCGGGACTGGGAGACAAGTTGGTTTCAGCGAAGAGGAGTAGGAGATTCAACATGTAGGACCAGACCCTCTCTCTGGTAAAATAAGACGGTGTGGAAATACTTAGATTAACAGAAATGGGTTAAGATTTAAGACAGAGCTAGCCAATAAGGAATGCTAATAATAGGCCAACAGCTTTATATCTAATATAGCATCTCTGTGTGATATTTGGGGCTGGTGCGTCTGTGGGAAAACATGCTCGTAACATCCTATTTCTGACCTCGGACCATCTTTCGCTCTGTGTGTCTGCACCAGATTTCCTCACTAGGCCTACTATCTGCTTTGACACCTGTGAGCTGCATCCCTAAATAAAACAGTTCATGTCCTGTTCTGAGCTTTACATAAAGTTGCATTCTTCTTCCTGTCTGTATGATCCATCCAAGTCAACGTCCAACTTGACAAGAATGATTTGCTTTGTTGTGACCATCCTGTCACATTTATACGCTCTCCCTATATTTCTTGATTCTGTTGTTGGGGGACAGTTTAAAGGTGCTCATGACTTTATGGTAATATTTTACTAGGCATTTCACTATAGAGATTCACCTGCTAATGTAATAGCTGGCTTTCACAAAGCAATCTTCGCATGTTTTCTGTATTGTCCATCCTTCTCACTAAAATAAGTTCACAACAGTAACACTCTTCTAAATGTAACACTTGATATTACTCACTTTCTAACACTTGTTTTACTTTTGTGTTCCTGAGTTTGTTTTCTGTTGGCCATCCACTGCTAGGCATGCAATATAAACTTAAGAATACCCCTCCATACACACCACTCTACCAATGAGATTCCCTTAAAGGAAACTAAACATTCATTTGCAAGTCATTAGCAATTGCAATTGGAGAGGCGTCTGTGTCGGGGATGGAGGCATGTGTCCACTTCTTTAGACAGAGGACCCCATCTGCAGACCTTGCAGGCCCTGTGTATGCTGCCTCAGTCTCTGTGAGTGCGTGTGTGCATCAGTCATGTTGACATAGAGAGCATTTCCTTGGCGTCGTCTGTCCCCTCTGGCACTTATGCTCTTCTACTTCCTCTTCCGCAGGGTCCCCTAAGCCCCCCAGCAAGGTCACAACTTGATGAACACATCAGCAGAGTGTTCCAAGGTCTCTCACTCTGCATAATGTCTGGCTGTGGGTCTCTGTATGTGCTCCCATCTGCTGCAGGGGCGGGAGGAAGCTTCTTTGCTGATGGCTGAGCAAGGCACTGATTTGAGACTATGGCCAGAGTGCCACTGCCTCACTTTGGCCAACTTGCTGAATGTGTTTACTGACATGCAATACGTTTTCTCATTTTTTCCTTCATCTCTTTCTCCCCCCACATCTCTGTGTGATCACGTGCCTCGCCAATATGTTATATTTAAAAGCTGTGAGCTATTTTCTAGTGACTTGGGGGCTGCAAGTCCTTCTCTGGACATTTATCTGTCCTTTGTCATTCACAATAGCATTCAATGGCTAGAGAGAGTCATGGCCAATAGCATCCCTGCTCACATCACTGCCCACATCAGAACCTGCAAATCACACTGCATCTCTTATGCTCTGTAAGTCTACCTACCAAGAGGTGATGAAACTCCCCTGAGAACACACTTAAACACAGGGCAATTTCTAGAAAATTGATTCTCTCCCCACTGCTCTCTACCTTTAGAGCTTCTGCCTCATTTCTACACTTTGCTCAGACAAACTACAAGGCCATGGACATTTTTGTACAACAATATACAGAAGCTTCTTTGGGGTATTTATTGGAAAGTCCTATTTTTTGAATCTAGGATTGTACATGCTTAAATTCCCCCCAGAGACTCCACATTTGAGTGAGGAATTTCTATTGACATCCAAAAGTAACACGGTTTCTTTGGAGTAGTTGTTTTGGCAGTGAATATAAGAAGAGCATTTTGCTCATGACTCTTCATTTCTCACCACTGCCTAAGCTAGAATATTAATTTGAAAGTCTAGTATTTGGAAAAGTTGGCCTACTTTGTCATTCATTGTTTTCTTAATATTTCTTTGAAAAAAAATCTTATATAGTATATATACATACACAAGCTCATACAAACCTCCAGAGGGTTTTCTTAGTGCTGGATGTATAAACCAACTTAAGAAAGATGATTCCTTCCTAAGTAGGAATGTGATATACGTCACCATTTATGTAGATTGTCTTTAGAATTGCATAATAAATCCAATCCATGCATGTTTTTCTATCTGTCTGACCTCACACATTGTCTAACTGGGAATATAGTATAACAGAACCCTGGTCACTGGGATTATCACCACTTGGCATATGATGTCTTAGTGTTGCTCAAAGAAAGGCTTCCACATACAGCAGATCCTAACCTGTCTACTCAGCTGCTCCAATGACAGGCTTTTGGGGGTTTTCTTAGCAATAACTTTTAAACAATGGGAAGTTTGTTTCGGCTCCTGTTAATGTTCCCTTTTGTCTTACTGCAAATGACTAAATCCCCAGAACGATGGTGACTAGGGGCTGGCAGTGTGCATTTACAATATGTTCTTGGTCTCTAAGAGTCCTTGGTTCCTCTGTAGATTTCTCCATCATGATCTTGACCCCTCTTGCTCATATGTTCCCTCCTCCCTCTCTTCGACTGGATTTCCCCAGCTAGGCCTGGTTCTTGGTTGTGGATCTCTGTGTCTGGTTCCATAAATTACCGGATGAAGGCTCTATGATGACAGCTGGGATATCACCAATCTGATTACAGGGGGGGAGGGGGATGAGAGGAGACGTGGGAGGGAACACTGCTTGGAATGTGAATTAAAATCTAAAAGAATAAATTTTAAAAAAAGAAACAGCCTTTTACAGTAATAAAATAGTTCAAGGAAAGGAGCCCTGGGTGCATTTAGCATTGGGTGTGGGCTTACGTTGTCTAATACATATCCCCTTTACAGGTAATTCATCCAGTTTACTCAGAATCACTCTTTGGAATTTCTGAGTACCTGCCTACATTAATCAAATTCTTCTTAATTAACCTATTAAGAATCTTTTTACAGTCCTTGGTGTGCTCTGCAATAGGCTGTGTTAATCAACTTCCTAATATTAAATTGTCTTTGTTTTCCTTAAATAATACAACTTGATCATTTCACATTAGCTTTTTTTTGTGCTATGAATTTCTTAGATGTTTGTACCCACTCATAAATCAGCCCATATATATACACATATATAATAAGAACACATACACACATACATATTATATTCTAATCTTGCCTTGGCAGGTGTCAATATTAAGGCTACTTTTGCTTCATATTATGTGTTGGGATCAGTTAAGCTTCTTTCACACAGCTTGTATAACATTGGTATTAATAGTTCCCAACTTCTTTGTAGAGTCATTCGGCCCTAATGTGAGAGTTCATTCGACAGGAACTGTCTGGGGAAAAGACAGCTCCTTGTATACTTTTTACTTCTTCAGGCTCATTTCTTTTGCTTTAGCGCAGCAGCACATTTAAGGAGATTTTTTTAAAGTATGTTTTTGGCAGCCTTTGAGTTATTCAAATCTGATAGTCTTTTATATTGCCAGAAATGGGTACCCAAGTAGCCATGTTCACCTAATAATATCTGACCTGTCTGTTCTGTGTAAGGGCACTTCTACACAAGCCTATCAGTTTTGGGGAGCAGAGAGTAGAGGCTGAGGTTGTATTTATTAGATGAATGAGCGGCTATCACTGAACACATTTTGTTGTTGTCATTATATATAATTCCACTTATATGTTTATCACCCCCGAAGAAGTATCAGCTCTGATGGATATTAGGTTCTTCATATCTGTTGATGTGTATTCTCACCCCCAGGGTTTAGCAGGCTCGCTCACAGCATGAATGAGAGGATAGGTACATAGATAAATCTATCTTTACTATTAATTTGAATATATGTAGGTTAAATTCTACCCAGATGCCTTTTTCATCTCCCACCAAATCAGTAATTAGTGCAATGCAGGGGAACCAAGATGTAAATTATTCAGTACTATAGCAGAGTAAATTTACTGTCCTTTAATTGGGACATTCTCCCATTTTGCAGAGCTGCTTATGTAAATCTCAGATAATTAAAAGCCCCCAGTCATGTGCTCCATTAGACCTACTATGGTCCTGTCATGTCTGACCCCAAGCAGCTTACACGTGACAACAGATGTGGGACTCACACACACCCTCTCAACAGGCATGCTCCTCAACTTCACCATTGGATTGCAAAGTAGGGAAACAGGTCTGGGCTGGATCAGCCAACCACATCTATGACCTTAACCAAAAGCTACCTGCCAATAGTAACAGGAGTCAGGCGGGCGGGCTGTTTGATCCACCATTGTTTGAAATAATGGCTTCCTGGGTTTTTCACAAAGAATAAAGGTGGCAAGCCTTAACGTCAATGTACAAGCATCTCTGTGAAGCGAAGCGAATTCCTGAGTAACAACTGACAGAGTCAAGTCTTGAGGAGCATGTGGACCAGGCCGGTGTCTGAACTGACAGAGCGTAACGTGTGACCAGCACACAGGTACATGGGGCTATAGGGAGGGAAGCCAGGCTTTCTTGAATGTCAGGTACATGTTTCACCACCCAGCTAATACATCTTCAGCCCCTTGAGGGCTCTTTTTAAAGTTTGAAAACACCAAATTGTTTCCTAAACCTGGGAGTTCAGAGAACAAAACCCAACTAAACACACAAAGAATAATCAAGACTTAGAGGCAGTCCTAAGCCCTAAGAAGGAAAGACTTAAAAGATGAGTAATTCAAGAATCATTTTCCTCTACATGACAACACCACCAGCTCAACAAACTGTTGCAGTGGTTTTCTTGTCCTGCCCTTGAGTCCCAAATAAACACACAGACGCTATATTAATTATTAAACTGTTGGCCAGTGGCTAGGGCTTCTTATTGGCTAGCTCTGTCTTAATCATTAACCCATTTCTATCAACCCATGTATTGTCACGAGGTTGCGGTTTACCCGGTAATGCCCTGGCGTTTTGTTACTCCTTTGGCAGCTTGGTGACTCTTTGGTGCCTCTCTCTGCCTACCTTTCCCAGAATTCTCAACCTCCTAGTCCCACCCGTCTTCCTTCCTCATTAGCCAGACAGAGTTTTATTCATCAACCAAATAAGAGAAGCACGTATACAGAAAGACCTCCCTCATCAACAAACAACTCCAGTTTGTCATGGTAGCATACACCTATAATCACAGCATTTGGGTGGCAGAGGCAAGAACGTGAGGAGTCCAAGAACAACGTTTAAGTTACAATTACATTGTAAGTTCAAAACAAGCCTGGCTTATCTGAGCCAACCTCTGGCTCTCGTGTGTGTGTGTGTGTGTGTGTGTGTGTGTGTGTGTGTGTGTGTGTTGTCAGTGTGCCTGTGTAACAAGAGAGAGATAAAAAGTGGTAAGCTATTTTCTGTATTAACTTGTTTAATTCATAGTAAACATGTTTCTGTGAAGTCAGATGCCTCTATCCATTGTCAGGTTTGCCTTCTGCTCTGTCCCTGGGCTGGGTTAAGAACCCACAGAACAGTTCAGTTCTGAGAAAAACAACATGGGCTTCACAGAAATTATTTCTTAGCTTTTGCATCATGTGTAATATTTTGGCTGCATTGTAAGATACAAGTAAAAGATTGTTGACTCCAAAGCAACACATGCCTTTAATAATTGCAACAGAGTGAATTTAGCAACTCAAAACTTTTTAAAGTAAACGAATTTGCTCATTAATCTTCATTACACTTTCAAGGAGAGCAGCAAACAACCTTCCAGACATTTCTCAGGTCAAACTTCAAATCATCGCTACAACTTTCAAACACTGAATTTTAAAAGGTGGCTTACAAATATATGCACACACTGTAGCCTGTTAATTAAAGTATACTTTAATTACAGCCTTATTCATTTATCATTTCAACATTACCAAAGTAAATGTGAATGCTCATTTACTCCTATACTGCTTGGAGGGCATTCATCTCAGGAAGGAGCTGTAGCATTTTACATGACCGCAGCTAGAAACGGCAGGCAGGATGCAATCCTACCAGGAACTTTTAGAAGAGGAAGGGAGGCGGGAGAGGAGGAGAAAGAGGGTGAGGGGAAAGAGGGTCCTTTTCCCCAGTGAATATCAGGGACGAACACCCTGTGTCATGGCAAGAGCAGAAGTGGCAGAGTCCATCCTCCGTCCAACCTGCAAGCTTAGTCCTGACGTCAAACATATTTACCGATCTACTTAGGACTGAGCTTCTGTTTTCAGATCTTGCCAGTGTTCCTGAGCGTGGTTTCTAGGCCACCCTGAAAACAGTACCGTTTTCACGGGAGGCTTGGCGTTTTTTTCCAGTACAGATGACTTTTAGTGTAAGCAATTCAAGAGTGGTCTTTACAGCCCTCCTTTAAGCACATTTATATGTTTTGAATTCAGAATAAAAGAAAGGTTTCTCCCTTTCTTTGATAACAGCTATGAAATCAATCTCATGTGTTCCTCCATTCTTGTATTAAAATGGGTAAAAAAAAAAAAAAAAACCGTGAGTTACAATCTTAGAGGACCACTGGCTGCCAGGTCCAATGTCTCTCTACGCGAGCCCATTAGGAATTGCAAATGCTTTCTCTTTTCTCGTCATCTGTTTCTTACAAGCCTTTTCCCTTTTATCAGTGTTTCCATTTCCCCGATGTGCCCCAGCTCTCTTGGAACTCATATATCAGGAAATGGAAATATGATCCGGGAATTTTAAATCTCAAACTGCAATTCGAAAACTCATTCTTTTTCTTCTTCTCTCTCATCTCAAGAACATGACAATGTAACCGATTAGGGAGGACAGGCTCTTAGAGCCCATCCCAGCTACTCAAAAAGGTCACAACAGCCAGAGCGTTCTGACGGCAAACGGGGCCCCTCACCAAGCTTTGTTCCTCCTCCGCGCATCCTGTGTGTGTAAATGCTATCTCAGCATGAAGAGAAATGGACCCACTCAAAAAGCCGAGCACATGATAGTCTTTTTAAATAGACTTTTTTTTCTTTTTGCACCCGTGTGTTTATGCATGCATGGTCTTATGAGTGTCCATGTAAGATGTAGGCTCCTGCGGAGTCTAGAAGAGGTTCTCAGATCTCACGGCGCTGGAGGTATGGATAGTTGTGAGCCCCCTGGTGTGGGTGCTGGGAACCGAACTCAGATCTTCCTAAAGAACAGCAAGAACTGTTAATCACTGAGTCGTCCCTCCAGCCTCATACGCTTCCCTACGAGATGGCAGCATCCTACGTGCAGGCAATCCTGTCAGTCCTCACACTTTGAATCATGTTTCTTTACTCTAAACATGGTTATCTGGACACATAGTTAAGTCAGAGAAACGCAATGAGCCTTTCCCGGTTCTTTCCTAGTACTTTTGTGAGCTTCGGCAGCCAACCGGGTACTGTTGAGCATAGCTGTAGCTCAGGAAACGTTTTTGGAATGAGTCAAAGTGAGACCACAATCGATACACAGATCGAAGCTGGGGTTCTGTTCACCAGGTAAAGGTCTGTGAGAAGCTAAAGCATGATAGAATGCATGACGACTTCTTTTCAACCTTATTTTTCTCATGTTTCCAAAATTAAGCGCAGTACCACCTCCCCCTCCCAAAAAAAATGTTACCTAGAAGAATTTGGCAAAGTAGGAGGTTTAACCACCAACTGCTGACGCCAGTATAAAAAAAAATTAAAATTATGAAAGCCTCTTTAAAAAATAAAACCTCTTAGCATTCTTATCATGGAAAAATAAGTCTATGAAACATCTGACATCTTTTTAAACAAGAAGACAAAGAAAGACAAAGAAAAACAAATTTTTACAAACCTAGACTCTGTGGCACACGCCTTTAATCCTACCACTCGGAAGGCAGAGGCAGGAGAGTCTCTGTGAGTTAGAGGTCATCCTGGTCTACAGTACAAGTTCCTGGACAGGCTCTAAAACAATACACAGAAACCTGTCTCAAAAAAAAAAGAAAGAAAGAAAGAAAGGAAGAACGAAAGAAAGAAAGGAAGAAAGAAAGGAAAAGAAGAAAAAAAGAAAGAAAGAAAGAAAGAAAAAAGAAGAAAGAAAGAAAGAAAGAAAGAAAGAAAGAAAGAAAGGAAAGAAAAACATTTTACACACCAAAAAAAAATGCCTCCATGCAATTTGTATCTCAAGTGAAATATTTTAAGTCTCCTTACTGGAGAGAATCTAATGATGAGATTTCCAGGCCTAAATTAACAGGACCACTTCTCCTTGACACAGAAATAGGCTCCTATTGATCAGATTCCGCAGAGGGCAAACTAAGCAGTCCTGTCTGCCCATCTGCATGTGTTTTGCCAACTCAAAATATCCCGAAAGAGGAACAGAACTGCTGGGAATCGATACTGTCCAATCCAATTCCCTTTCATGGCTATCAAGGAGAGGTTGGTAATTAAGAAGCAATTCCATTAAAATGTCTGGTACCTACACTACAATCAACAGGGACTCGGGCGATTCCCATTCAGGGAACACTTTTTATGCATTCGGCTTATACATCACATTTATGCAAGTGTCATACTGTCACCAAGCAAACAGCAACTTCATCTTTTGTCCCCTGAACAACAAAAGTTGTATACTGAGAGAAATAGCAGACAGTGAGTGAGGCTTGACAGTTTTGTTTTTATTATTATTATTATTATTATTATTATTATTATTATTATTATTATTATATATCACCACCCTGGGATTGGAAGCTTAGGACATGGAACATTTTTGCAATTAAAACTGTTTCCATCAAGTAATTTAAAGATAACATCAGTTTGGTCATACTCCTATGAGAGACTTCCTCATGGAATGGATGAGTAATAACGTAGATACCTAAAATGTGTAGAAGCAAGGTCAACAGTAGCATAGTTACAACCATTCAGCCCAAATACTGAGTGTTCAATCGTTTCCTACTTGGTATTTATTCTACCTCAGCCAAACTAAGAGTCAGAAAATTAACTTGTTCTTTTAAAAACTGACCCAAAGCACTGAGATTTCTTTTGACATCTCCAAGTACAAGTAAGCATGCATAATGAAGACAAAGGGCAATTTTAACTCTTCTATACAGAATAGCTTAGCTTTGCCACAATACCAAGGTCAACTCACTCATAGTGAGTTTAAATCAAGAGCTCCTCTGTAACCATCAGTTCCTAAAATACGTTTAGTGATTTCCCTGTAGCAATCCCACTGGCTCAGTTGTAGCCATCCCTCAATGCACAGACTTCCTGTTTCTAATACGAGGCAATGAGTGAAAAGTTCTGTTATTTAACCAGCGAACATTCCTATCATAACTGGACGAAGGGCTGGGGAGACATCTCAGCGAATAAAAGCTCCTACACCATTCGAGTGTGAAGAACTACGTTCAAACCCCAGAACCCACATGGAGGTCAGACTTGAGCTTAGCTATGAGCCGTGGTGACCCCGGGGATTTGGCATAGAGATGGGAGGAGGAGACAGAAGAAACCTTGGAAGACCCCCAAGCCTGTTATACCAACATATGCCATGTAGAAGGTGAGGTTCAGTACCCAAGATTGTCCTCCAGCCTCCTGCCATGTGCTGTGACATCTGCTTGTCCATACCCCAAAACACAAATTCATGCACACAAATTCAAGACATATGCACAGAAGAAAGAAAAACCTAAACTAACTGTTAAAATAATCAGTTGTTAAAGTTACAACATTACAAGCTCCAATTTCTTAAATTAATTTTTATTTAAATTAAATGGGAGGAGAGGAAGGGGGAACTGGGATTGGAATGTAAAAAAACAATAAAAAATTATAAAAAATAAATCCCAATCTTATTTTGCATACCAATCACAGTTCTCTCTCCCTCCTGTTTTACTATTCCCCTCACCATCCCCCCTACCCCACCCCCATCCTCTCCTCAGGGAGGGCGAGGCCTCCCTTGGGGGATCATCAAAGTCTGTCACATCATTTGGGGCAGGACAAAGGCCCTTCACCCCACCCCTTATCTATGTTGACAGAGTATCCTTCCATAGGGAATGGGCTCCCAAAGCCCAATCGTGCAGTATGTTAAATAGTGATCCACTACCAGAGGCCCCACAGTCTGCCCAGTCCTCCCAACTGACAACCACATTCAGGGGACCTGGTTCAGTCCTATGCTGATTTCCCAGCTGTCAGACTGGAGTCCATGAGCTCCCCCTTGCTCAGGCCAGCTGCTTCTGTTGGTTTCCCTAGCCTGGTCTTGACCCCTTTGCTCATCACTCCTCCCTCTCTGCAACTGGATTCCAGGGGTTTGGCTCAGTGCTTAGCTGCGAATCTCTGCTTCTGCTTCCATTGGGTACTGGTTGAAGGCTCTAGGATGGCATATAAGGTAGCCATCAATCTCATTACAGGGGAAGGGAATTTAAGGAGGCCTCTCCACTGTTGTTTAGATTCTTAGTTGGCGTCATCCTTGTGTATTCCTGGAGATTTCCCTGTGCCAGGTTTCTTGTTAAGCCCATGAGGGCTCCCTCCATCATGGTATCTCCTTCCTTCTCTCCTTCTGTGTTTTTTCACCAGCTCCAACTCAACGTTTCTGATCCCTCGTGTTCTCCTCCCCCTGCCCTCATTTCTCTCCTGCCTCTTTCACACATCCAGGAATTAATAGAGAATTAACTCTATGGCCCACGCAGTGGACAGCCTGTTAGCGTATAGTAGCTGCTTCACACCTCACAGGCCTGAAAAGACTAGTTTATGACACTAACAATTGGTGGGGTCAGACCCATTTCCTAAGATTCTTTGCTTTCTTTGGCTTATGTTGTAACTCCATGCTAAACCTCTCTATTTTAGAGGAAAATGAGACTGTCTAGCAAAGACAAGACCAACCAGTCCTCCTAGCAGATTGTCCTCCAGGACAATGAAAGGAGAGAAGAGAAAGACCAGCTCTAATTCAGGAAACAGGAAGGGTCCCATCATTCTCCCTGCACAGCTATTTTCCTGCAAGATCAATCTATGTCATTCAGCCCTTTGCTTTGCTGGCATAAGGGTTGATATAGTATTGGAATGTTCAATGATAACAAAATGCCAGAAATAAAAACAAATGCAAACCCGATAATTAGTTTTTGAAACCCAAGTGTTAATATGTACCTGCATCTACTATTGCCAAGGCCAGAGGTCCCAGTGAGGACATTACACACTGCATCCATACTCATACTCAACCTCACTGCAAGCCTTGTTTTTCTGATGCAAACAAGCCTCTCTGTCCATTAAAAGTAAACAGAAATAAGTAACGATTTAGGTTACAAACAGAAAATGAAAACTCCGCTAAGTCAGCAGATGTCCAGCCACATGGAGAAAGAGCATCACACATGATCAGGTTTTACTGTTACAATCAATGCAATACGAAAGCATTGATCTAACATGCGATCGACATCATGACTAATCAGTAGGTGGTGTAGTAATTAGAGTTAAATGCAAGGTCCTTCCCATAAAGGACTACAATTAACGTTACCTTTACACAGCAAAATCAAATTTTCACATTATTACGATTTTTTTCTCATTAATGTGCTCCCAAATCAATGTCTGCTCTCTCACATTACAACTCTGCTATTCAGATCCCCAGTGATTCACTGGTGACTCGGGGTGAGCCAAATTCTATGCATACTTCATGCTCTAATCTCTAGACCCTTATCAACAGATGCCAAGGAAGGGCCTTACCCAACACATTAGACCCTCATAAAGTCTACTGGCCAAAGAGCCTGCGCCAGGGGAAACCTTGGACATGCTAGCTGGAGACTCGGGTGTATAGTGGGAAGGCAAGGCCCTCCCCTTCTCTGTGGGCTTCTCTAAAGCATCTGATAAGATTGTGTTTAACAATCCCTCCCAACAGGGCAAGAAGGAGACTCCAAAAGGGGGAGAATTGCTAAAAAGGAAAGTGTAATTATCTGTAAGATATGCTCGTCCACATCAATTTCGAAAGTTTCATTGTGACAACAGAAAATAGGTTAACTACAATTAGCCTTAGACAAAAAATGAAAAAGAAAGAAAAAAAAGGAGGAGAAGGAGGAGGAGGAAGAGGAGGAGGAGGAGGAGAAGGAGGAGGAAGAGGAGAAGAGAAAGAAGAAGAAGGAGGAGGAGGAGGAGGAGGAGGAGAAGGAGAAGGAGGAGAAGGAGAAGGAGAAGGAGAAGGAGAAGGAGAAGGAGAAGGAGAAGAAGAAGAAGAAGGAGAAGAAGAAGAAGAAGAAGAAGAAGAAGAAGAAGAAGAAGAAGAAGAAGAAGAAGAAGAAGAAGAAGAAGAAGAAGAAGAACCGTGTCACCCTCCAGGAGAAAGTTTGATCAGGGTTACACATATTCATTTAGAAGATATTGAGAGCCAAATGTTAAAATATTTCTGCTCCTATTGGTCCTAAGGCCAGAGCTCATACTCAAGCTAACTGCAAACCTGATTTTTCTGATTCAAATAAATCTCTGTGTTCATCTGAAATAAACAAAACTCAGTAATGTTTTGTGTTGCAAACGGAAAACACTGGCCCTGCCTCAACTTCCTGCTCACACACCCACACAGGCCAGCCATTCCTCGTCTCCATGGGACCTGGGGAAAGACCATCGGCAAGAAGGAGCTCACACCACCTGCCATGGCTGGGATGAAGCGGTCTCCTCACTCCAGGGTCTCAAATGTCTGCTAGCATGGGTGATGTGATACCAGGCTGACCAGGTAGACAGCAGATGAGTAGAACCTCATCTTCACTCTCCCTCCTGGGTATCAGAGCAGGAAGCTGCTGTGCCTTCTCTGACCTCTTGGAGAAGAAACAGGGGAACCTCTTACCCCAGGCTGAGCAGCTCTGGTTCCGCAGGCAGTGGAGAACCTCCCCAAGCCTCTGGAGACAGCCACACGCCCATAAATCAACTAAAAGCCTCTTCATTGCCACGAGACAAATGTCTGTGTGGCATGAGGCTTGTTTCTGGCTTCTAATGGAGTTAGAACAGTTGGAAATGAAATGAGGTAAATGAAATAAATAAAACGAGACACTCAGAAACCCAAAGCAGCCTCCTAAATATTCACATTTTTTTTTTAAAAAAAAGGAAAACATCAGTGACTTTAAAAGTCGGATTTGCTGTTGGCCATGTTAATTTACAAGCTGTCCACAAGATATTAACATTAAGCTTTCATGTGCCTGAATTTTTGCCAATTCGGTGGGGGGTGGTGGTGGTGGTGGTTAATTCCTTTGCAGCAGGAGAAAGCATCTCCTCCCAAACGTGGGTTACTACCACCCAGCTGTGTCATTTGTACGAAGCATACATTGGATGATGCTGTTCCAAGCCTCCTACCTCCAGGTTCTGCACCTCTGTGAATTTAACAGGTTTGCTGTATAGACTGTATCGATAGTTATGTTCCCCTTGGTTAATTAACACTCTGCAACATTTAATTCTGCATAAATATCAGTAAAGAGAATGAAAACATAAAACTAGATGTAAATTTTATGCTCATTGCGATGTGAAAATTAGGCCATAAGGAAAAAAGAATCTTGGCTGAATCCAAAGTGTCTTGTGCCAGCGAGAGGCTTGAAAAAAAATTTTTATTTTTTTTTTCACCAATTCAACGGAGGTTAAAAAAAAAAACCAAGATCACATTAAAACAGACTAACCAAGTCAATGAGGCCACTAGGCCACTGCAGGTGAAGCTCTGTCAAAACATTTCAGAATGTCACAAATTCTGTTAGAAATCTACAGAATCTTAGACAAAAGGAAAACCTCCCTGGTATGAATTTGCTTTTCTACAAAATTGAGCTGCAAGCTCCCATTATCACAAAAACATTGCTTCTCCTCCATTTCCAGACCCACATCTATGATGTTAGTTTGTAGAGAACAGGAGTCTGCCAGTGCCTCATCCCAAGGTGCCTGCCTGCTTACAGTGTTTGAACAAGATGCCCGCGAAGGATGGAATTGCACACTAAACAATCAACCCTGAACAAGACGGCTTTTCAGAACCATTTTTAGATGTGTGTAAATCAGAAATCCATTTGTGCCAGCTAATCACTACTAATGAGGCTTGAGCAGTGAATTCAAACTTCAATATTTAGCAAAAATGTTGAAGAATAGCATCTGAATTAAATTAGTAGCACTGCTTAGAAAGCTATACTATTTTACATTGTTAGTTTGTGTACAAACACCTAGGGCCGATGGAACATTGCAGCACATTAACCTTTAGACCAGAACAAAACTAAAATACGAAGTCACGCAAATACCATCTTTCTGACATCAAAAATGCAAAGGAGGAATGCATTTTGCCATTTGGAGATAAAATAGTTATCAGGTTCAACATTATCAGGTTATTTTTTTAATAGTGTAAAAGTGGAAACTGTGCCTACCTCCTATCAATCTTTATGATTCTTTATTCATTTGTTTTTAATTAATTAATTTTTGACAACGTCATACATATATAATAACTCTGGTCATAGTTGCTTTGTCCCTTTCCTATTATGGTGGTCCTAACCCAACCAACCTCCCCTCCTTCCACCAACAGCAGCTGAGTTTCAATGCTGTTAGGAAAAGTAATAACCATGAGAATGAGTCAGAAATAAAATAGCTCAAGTGTAGCTTCTGCCCTGAAAGTCTGACCCTGTTTCCTCGGAGTGTTTGGCCTTTAGACAATGGCTTCCACTGAGATCTTCTCATGGAGGTTGGTATTGCCTCCGTCATGATTCCACAGGCCATACTGAGGTGTTAGTCAAGCACATGATATTTGAAAATTTGACAGTGCGTATGCTTAAGATTGTCACCCCCCTCCTTACTCTGAAACTGGTACATATTTGTTGTAAAGAATGAAAGAAAATGGCCAGGCTCATAGAATGTGGTTGGTTAAAAAAAAAATCCTCCCTACTCATTCAAATTCCGGTCATAAAGAAGAGCATAGCAGGGGTCTTTACCCAACACAAAATGTGTAAAGACATTTTTATCTAAAAATAAGCAGGTCTCACAATAATTCTATAAAAAGTCAACTACGGTGAGACTTTTCCACAAACGCCAGTGTTTCATTGAGATGGATAAGATTTTAAGTAAGTCTCAAACCAAACCATAGAAGTTCCCATGCCAAGCACCGCTGGGGACAGAACAAAGTGACAGTCCCTCAAAAGTGCCCTATGACTGATAAATAGGGCAATGGTCTACCTGTCCACAAAAGCTCTTAAATCAACTCCAACCAAGTTCCACCCGTCCCTCAGACCCACATGCAGAGCCACCCGCCCGCTGCAGAGGACGGCATTTGCTTGATGAAAGCAGGAAATTTCCCCGGACATCAAATAGCCACATTTGGGGAACAGGCAGCAGGGAAATTTACTCTCTAAGCTGGTAGTCCTCTTGGATGTGTTTCCCAAATGCATGGTTCACTCTCCATCTGTATTTTGTATAAGTCAAATAATGTATAACACCTCTCATCACAGAAAAATCTTACATTTCAAGTTGAATGATGCTTTTTGTTTGTTTGGTTTTGTAATGGAAACCATTCAGTGCTGCTCAGTGTCTATGGAAAGTGCTCTGAGACCATCTCTATATGAACATCATTATATAGGTTATGTTTAGGCATTAGGAGCACACACACACACACACCAACAACAACAACAACAATAAAAACAACAATAACATTAATGGTTGATGGAAAATAGGCCATAAATTAAAAAGAGAGCAGTAAGGGATACACAGAAGGATTTGGATGTAGAAATGGGAAGGGAGAATGATTGTAATTATTATATCACAATCTCAGAAATAACTTTTAAAACTGCATGAACCATGAGCAGCAAAGTATCCTATCTTTATTCTTTTGTATACAAAACCCAAATCCAAAAAGCACACCACAGTGTTACGTTTTAGAAGATTTGCACAATATGAATAAAACATATGGAATGTATAGAATTGGCTGAACACCCACCCACAGACACAGGCACACACATGTACATGCACACACAGGTACACACACACACACACACAGGTACACACACAAGCAAAGCATACTGTCTCTGAAACATAAATCCGTTTGAAATTTCACATGGGCACAGCCTATAAAGAGATGTTTATAGTGCTAGGCTGTATGAACAGAGCCACTGTCAACAGAGTGGACAGCATAAAGAACAAAGTGATAAAGTATCCACACGTAAGAAGTGCCACAAGAACAGGAATCATGCATGCAGACTTGTCATGGAAGCCTGAATTTCATTTTTCTCAGACTGGCGTGGTGGATGGATCACAAACAACTTTAATAGTGTCTTCTGCTGTAGAAAGAGAAAATTTCTTTATAAGACAATACTTTGTACTGAAAATATTCACTGGAAAATCTTCTAGATTATATTTCCTCAACCTAAACAATACAAATAAGCATTATACCCCACCTAAAACTACGCACCCATCCCGCTAGGCATAACATGTACAGATGAAATACACACTTTCCTAGTCTTGTGAGGACAAATCTAATTTCAGCGTTCTTAACACTACTAAAGGTCTGTGAAAGTAAGGAGGCAGAGTGCCCATGTGGAAATGAGTTAGGGGAAGGGACCCTCAGCCTGACTGTGAGTCAGTCAAGTGGTGAGGAGAAGTGAAATGCACCGGTGCTGGGTGTAGCAAAAAGACACACAACGATCATGATGCTGGATGGATGAGCAAAGCATTAAAGGATGCTCAGGCCTTCGCTGGGTCTCTTAGGTGCCCTTCACCCTGGGAGCCGGGGGGATGGAATTGGGGACTGAGAATCAGACCAGGAGGCTCACGTGGGTTGGGTGTCATGCTAAATGTGGTGGTCTTTGGCTATAGGCAATAAAAACAAACAAACAAACAACAACAACAACAAAACATCAGTTCAGCAGATGGGATGGTAACTCTGGATAAAGTCCTTGTCATACAAGCTTATCATTCGGAATTCAAATTCCTAAACCCACATGAAAGCCGTGAAGGAATGGTGGGCACCTACGATCCCAGCAGTTGGCAAGCAGACACAGATTGTGTTTAGGGAAGCTGGCCAGCTACACTGACCAGAATTGGTGAGCTCCAAGTTCAGCAAGAGACCTTGTTCCATAAAACTTAGTGTAGGGCAATGTATGTATGTTAATGCTGAGCATGGAATTCAGGCCTATACCCAAACACAGACACATACATACCAAAGCATGAAGTCATAGGTAAACATACATTCTTACATGCATGCCTATCAAACACACACACACACACACACACACACACACACACACGCATACACACACACAAAGGAATTAAAAACTATATAAACTATGGAAGAATTATAAGCATAGGGAGAACACGCTTTGCTAGCATTAGACAGAGACTACAGCATTTGCATGAGGACAAACTGTGTAAGGAACAAATGCAGTCACACGTATCCAAGTCAGAAGCACATGATTCCACACAGTAACAGCTTATGTTGCTGAAGTTCAAATGCAACCCATCACCTTCATGCTAACAAGCTAAAACACAGCGTATCTCTTCAAGAGTTAGGTCACAACTAAGGACAAGAAGTCATAGCTCTGGCTTTAATGGCTGCTTACTGTGTCATGGACAATTAAGAGTCTCCATAGTGATAAAGGTTACTAGCATCTTCAGGGAGAAGTGTAGCAACCTCATAGACTAGAATACGATGGAAATGAAAATAAAAAAAAAAAATAGCAGTACTTTCAAGACAGAGCTACACAAAGGCCAGTCGTCTGGGAGACAAGATTGATGTCACAGGAAGGGGAAGGATGGGGCATGAGAATAGGCTGACTTCACATAGTTATAATGAGGGAGGGATGCATGAAAGCTAATGAGTCCCCTGTATCAGTGAGCTCTGGTCTGGAAACCGCTCAGCTGGTAAACCTGTGATATGGGCTTAGCGTGGAAGCTGCTGGTTTGCCTGAATATGGAAAATGAAATGAAAGGTTATTCCAAAAACACTTGATGAATGACTATTGTAATACTTAGCTGAGGGTTACAGCTAAGAAATAGTCCAGACAGAGATATAGAAGGAAAGATGGTTTAGGGAGAAGCCTAGAGAAATTATAATTTTGAAAATGACAGTATTTCCAAGGTCTAGCCAAATCATAATGTGTGTAGTGTTGTCACTAAGAAAAGTAGAGGATTGATCACATCTAAAAATAACCTATCCCTCTTTTTGCTTTATTTGTTTGTTTGTTTTTGAGACAGAGTTTTTCTGTAGACCAGGCTGGCCTAGATCTGCCTGCGTCTGTCACCCGAGTGCTGGGATTAAAGGAGTGCCCCACCAATGCCTGGCTAAAATAACCTATCTTTTTAAACTTTGGATTCCTCCCAACTCTGTAGATGCCATCGTCTTCAAGGATGCCAGGCTACTGTAGAACTAGAAGGGTGGGTTCATTTGAATCCACCAAGAACTTCCCACTTCCAACCAACAGAACTTTCCCACTGCCCAAACTGCACATGAATTTGTTAATAAGGAACTGGCCAGAGTGAGAATAATGCAGCTGAGATTATGGGTGTTAGTGATACCAAATAGTATCTTTAGGATAGTGACACTCCCGGCCTCTCAGTGCCTCTCACTCATCATGAGATGAGAACATGTCCTCTCCAGTGGAATGGTGACTCTTCTCATCTGGGGAGTGCTTCCTTATTAAATATGGATTGTGGAAAGGCATCCATATTTGAAGGTGTCTGTTGGATATGTCAATATGCACAGTAAGATACTGTTGTTGGAGTTTAGACTCCGTTCATCTGTATAAAATATATAATATGCCCAAGATGTACCTTTCAGTTAAGATTTCAATTTTATAATCATTAATGAACATCAATATTGATACCCTACCTACATAAACTCAACACATTAAAAATGTTTAAAACCTAACATTTTAATCCAACAGTGCTGTTTTACCGGGATAATATGAAAGAAAATATAAAAATAATATATTGTCATGGGATTTAAGACTTTAGTGATTTTTTTATTGCAGTTGCACTTTACGGAGGAGCTTTTGGGATCTACCAAAAAATCTATAATCTTCTAGACTTCATTATTTTCTCCAAGCGTGTGATGAGTATATGTGCAAAAAGCTAATTTAGTTGTCATATAACTTTGTTGCCCTTTCTAATGTCAAGCATTCTTGACACATTTTTTATTTGCCCAGCTGATTGTGTTATTTTGTAAAAGATGGAAACGTTATAGCTTCAGTGATTTCGTCTTCAGTAAACACTGGGTGATATCCGCCTCAGTGCTTTTCAGCACAAAATTACACCGAAGAAAAGCCAGTGTAATAGGTTTGACCTATTATTTTTACCTATTTCTTTCCAATTTCCACAACCGATTGTAGCACTGAGCTTCACTAATATGGGGTAATTCATTTCTGACTTTCTACAGTCGACCCTTAAATATGCTGAGGTCATGTCCCACATTTGATACCCCCATTTTTTAACAACCTCTCCTCACATTTAGATCATGGCTTTACTTACAGTACGGCGTGCTCTAAATCATCTGATCTGCCGAGAATATGTTTACAAGGTTCAAGTGCGATTTGAAATGAACGGAGGAAAAGAAGCAAACTTCAAAGGTGCTGGCTCAGCAGACACCATTTACCCCATCTGTGTATTAGCCACAGCCAGATCAAACCTTTGGTCTCACATCACCATCCCGAGGCACGTCCCAGGTATAAATAGTGCAGTAACAATATCTGTTTTATATAGCATATAATCGCGTACTTTATCACATCCAACCCTTTCTAATGCTCGTAAAAAGGTGAACGGTACTGAACGCATTCCAACATAAGAAACCCTAACATCCAGGCTTCATGCTGAACTCAGAAACTGCCATTTACATACAAAGCTGTTTGTGTTCCATTAAAAAAAAAATAACATTTTTAATAATTTTACCATTCTGAAATTAATATAAACTACTCGTTTTTTAGGCTGTCATGATTCCTAAACAGAAACAGGAAACCCATCACTGTTTCAGTTTTACTTAAACATGCAACGGATCTTCCTCCTGACGTAAGTTACCTATCGCTGTCTTGCCACGTCGTGGCATACGATAAAGGATGTTTGTTCTAGTAACTCCCAACAAGCAGGAAAGCCTAACCGTGTCAAAATTGCAAACGGTACCTTGGGCTATCCCGGTCCTAGGCATCTGCTAGAACACATAATTAACTTGAATTTCCTCCAAAGCCATCGGTTTAAAATAAGATTCCTGGTCTAAAAATGAGGCTCCTTCTCACAGTCTGTGCCTCCCTCCATCCACTGACCCTGCTCTTGAGCTGCTACACAGGGAGGAAGCTGTCTACAGCGATGGCGGAGTGAGGGTGTACGTGATGAAAATACTAGACAGTGCAGTGGGAGGGCTAACCTGAGGTGAAGGCTAATTTTACAGCATCTGGGAGGAAAATGCCAAGTGCAAGGACGTGTACATTCTGCTCTGAGACTGGGATTAACCCTAGGCTCACAAGTCACCCCCAGAAGCCAAGCACTTACTGTCGGCTCCCTTCAAGGAACAAGGATGCACACTCATATGCATGCTGGGTACATAGGGTTGGGTAAGACCCACTTAGTACTCACATTCTAGTACAAGAGGAAAAGCGGTCAACGGCTGTCAGCACAATTCCCAATGGGAGTTAACAGTATCCCCACACTCTATGATTTTTGAAGGCGAAGTTCATAAGAAGTACTGTGTTTACCATCCCATGATTACTCAAAATTAGCCCACACTTTGTCTGCATCCTATGAGGCTTTCTTCTTTACTTTTCATTTCTTTGGTCTTATTGGGGAGAATTAGAGTGTTTTATTATTTATCCTTAAATTATCCTTCTTTTTGTTCTAACTGAAACTATTTTCATTACATTCGAAGTTAACCAATCTCCTAATCTAATTTAGTGTTGGAATTTATATTTGAAGCTTGCTTTTCTCCCAGAAGCGTTGATTTTACTTAAGGTTTCACATTTTTCCTGTTTTTTTTTCTTTATCACTTACAGTACTGTCTAAATTGCTTGCTCCCGGTTGAACACTTTATTATACCGGATCCAGTGCTGCCCTCGTGCTCCTGTGTTCTTCTGTTCTTGTCTTTTCTATTATATTTTCTTATTTTACATATCGATCTCAGGTCCCTCTCCCTCCTACCGTCCCCCACTCCACATGTAGGGTGACGCCTTCCAGCAGGGGTCATCTAAATCTGTCAAGTCATTTGGAGTAGGGTCTAGGCCCTCTCTCCTGTCTTTAGGTCAAGGGAGTGTC
Organism: Cricetiscus sungorus; assembly: GCA_030556225.1. Taxonomy (NCBI): domain Eukaryota; kingdom Metazoa; phylum Chordata; class Mammalia; order Rodentia; family Cricetidae; genus Cricetiscus; species Cricetiscus sungorus. Next base: position 57,171,952 of record JANBXA010000741.1, on the reverse strand, counting down.
CCTCCATGGGGAATGTGCCCCCAAAGTCCTTTCGTGCACCAGGGATACATCCTAGTTCCACTGTCAGAGGTCCCTTAGACTGCCCAGGCCTTCTAACTGAGACCCATGTGCAGGGGGTCTGGGTCTGTCCTGAGCTGGATTCCCAGCCATCAGTCTTGGGTCCATGAGCTCCCCCTTGTTCAGGTCAGCTGTCTCTGTGGTTTCTATAGCCTGGTCTTGTCCCCTTTGCTCATCACTCCTCCCTCTCCACAGCTGTCCTTACTTACAAGTGATGCCAGATAAATGCCGTCTGTGATTCTCTCTGTCCTTCGACTGTGGTAGTTAATGAAGCCTAGTGTTTGCTTGTGATTTTGTACCCTTTTGCTATTGTGTGTGTTCAAGTAATTTCCTACATACAGGCACATTTGCAAAAATGACTTCACGCTGGCCTCTGGGCTGGTAATTCATAGATGACACAAATCTTGGTTACAAATCATCTTCTTGTGGCATTCTAGGCTATACTGGGATGAAACAGCTGGGGGTAAGGTACATCCCTTTTATATAGAATATATATAATTATATGAGTGAATAATAGTTTATACTATAGTATATAAAATACTTTGTACATTATATAAATAGAATATTATATTTTATTTCTTTTAAGTAATGTTTTAACTTCCATTTAATCTTGCTGTCCACAAATTTTAAGGTGACATCAGTACTTTGATTGGCCCTCTGGATTTTCAGTGAAATTCATGGTATTTTTAGCACTACAAAAATACACTTTTATTGCATATTTGTTTTCACCACCTTCCTCATTTATTATACCTAGAATCACAAGTTGAACATGGAACATTATGGTTAGAGCTCGCTTGTCATCCATTGATGTGTTTTGTGAAAGTGTGCTAAGTACTTGAAGATTGGTGTTTTAACATGTTATTTCCAAATACGCTGTTAAACTTTACATATCAAAATGTTTTTGAAAACTCGGATCTCTTCTTCATTGTCTAATTATCGCCTTTACAGATGTGTTCCTGTGTGTGGATACATTGTATTTCTCTAAAACATCAATTATGAACTCTTGCTTCCTTTACAGTTAAGTGGTTCAATAACTGCATGTCTTTCCAAATCTTTCCTTAGCTCCTTCACAACACTCCATGGTTCACTTAAAACAGAGGAAGACACTGACAGCCTGCCATTTTGCAGTAAGAGAAGTCTGCATTTTGCCAAAGGCGCCACACTGCCGTTGCATGGTAAGTGCTAACCTGTGATGCAACCTCTCCCATTGAGTTCCAAGGTTTGCCCCTCTAGGTCCCTCAAAACGTATTTAATGTTTTTAAGTCATTTGAATTTTGGTTGCTGTGAAGGAATGCTCTTGGTTGTGTGGCTTATTAACAACAAGCATTTATTTTCTTATTTATGTATTTTCTAATGCTGGAGGCTAAGTGTCCCAGGTCAGAGCCAGCATGGCAAAGCTCTTGGAGAAGGTCCTGGAATATGGCTGTTTTCCTGGTTTATCTAGAGAGAGCAGAAACAGAAAGCTGGTTTTCTGGGTGCTTCTTGTAGGGGACCCTCATTCAGTTCTTGAGGGAGCCTTCCTCATGACCACATGGCATGACAAAGTATCCACCAGCAAACACCACTGCAATAGGATTAGAGCTTCAATATATGGATTTGGAGGCAGCAAACACGGCGCCCACCCATGTCAGTCAGTCCTCTACCTACATTCTCCTTTGTATGCGTGTCTTACCCCAAATATTTCATCTCAGCGTAGGAAATAATCTCTACAACACTTTATGTCAGATTATTGCCAACCGGGCTGCTCCAATTAGCAAACCCACCTTACATCAGTCAGGCTGTGTAGCATGTAAGTTTCCGCCAGCCCGCCCGCCGCTGGTCTGGCGTCCTGGCCCCCAATAACACGCAGGAGACTCTATATTTGATACAATCCTGTTGGCCAATTACCATTACTGTTTATGGGCTAGCTCTGTCTTAATTATTAACCCATTTCTACTTACCTAAGTATTTCCACGTGGTCGTCTTATGGGGAGCCGCGCGGCAGGCGTCCTGCTCCTTCCCCGGGCTACATCTTGACCCCACCTACTACTTCCTCTTCCTCCTCCTAGTCTCCTAGCCCCACCTATCTAGTTTTCTATTGGCCACAGGGCTTTATTAACAGTATGAGAAACATATATACAGAATCACATCTCCCATCATCTCCTCTTTTCTGTCTAAAGTAAAAGAAGGGGTATAGCAAAATATACCATACAACAGTTATCAAATAAGAATCACAGTTAACAATATTTAGTCCATTAACATTTTGTAAGACTTAAAGAAAATATCATCTATCCTATCTTTGTCAGTCTAAAGACCTATATGTAACTTATTTTTAATCCTAACTAAGAAAAACTATAATCATAACTATCTGTCTTCAACTCCTTCAAAGACCACAGAAGGATAATATATAAACTCTAGAAATGACAGAGACAATGCATTGCCTGGTCAGTCACCCGAAGTTCTTCTGTAATGTTCCATCTTCAGCCCATAGGCCATAATGTGTGTCCAGACTCCTCAATAAGGCAGGAAACTTTTCTCTGTGTCCTGTAGACTATCTGGCTGTCTGGCAGCCTCTTCCATGAAACAGGAATCCTGTAGCAATGTCCATCTTGCATCAGCAGTTACCTTTTTGTGGGTCCTGCATGTCCAGTTTCTACAACATAAAGTTAAACAGTCCAAAAGAGCAGTACTTTGCCCAAATGGCTAGTCTTGCCATATTAGAAGCAAACTTCATAACGAGTTTCTTCAATGTCCATCTTCCTTTTTGACACAGGTAGTGTTACCAGGAGCAATTGTGCCTCATTGTCAAGAAAAACCCTAAACCATTTTAAATGCCATATTCTGTAGGTCTTTGAAGGGTTTGAAGAATGCCTATTCATCTCAAATACATCTCTGCATATCTAGAAATCCAAACTAACTTAACTCTAAGTTTTAACTATCATAGGTAACTCTCTATAATCTGTACTAAATTATACATTACATCTTCCAATGAGCTATATAAACACAATACCTAAACAAGAGGAGAAATATACATATGACAAAATTGACCTTAAATTGCATCAATAAAAGAAAATGCATTCCAAAGCAAAGTATTCATATCTATACCTTAATTCCCTTTTTTACCTTTACAAGGATTGCTTGTGTCATTAACCATTTATAACCAAGCCCATATAAATGAAAACAAACAGTTATAAACAATATTTGGGAATTTGGGCGTCGTTCTTTCCAAACTACTTCCTGCTGGTAGAGGGCGCTGTCGTAGGGGTCCAAAGAAGGTGCAGAAATCTTGGCTGTGGTCTGCAAGGCTTTGTCTCAATTGCTTTGAATGTTGGATCACCTGGGGAGCTGTTTCAGGGGGTCTGGCTTGATCAAACCATATAAGTCTGGAAAGAATCCATAGTTTTTCATTTTCTGTGGAAACAAAAATAGAAATCCTTTTCCCCAGTAGCTTGTCCTTAGGCTTAAATTTTTGAGTCAAAGCATTTTTAAAATATATAAATTGAATTAATCCAGCAGCATTTCTTTTATCAGTAGTTATTTTCTCAGCAATCAAATAATTTAAAGACAACAGAAGCGTGTATAGTATCCAAAATCTCTCTGTGTTTGCCATCTTTACGTGGCTTTTTTATTATTTTATTTATTCTACTTCTTTTTTTTTTTTTTACATATTTTGAGACAGGGTTTCCCTGTGTAACTTTTATCTGTCCTGGAATTCACTCCATACCAGGTTTACTTTGAAATCACAGAGATCTGCTTGCCTCTGTCTGCCCAGTGCTGGGATTAATGGCATGTCCCATTATACCCATTCATTCTACTTTCTTTTTTCTTTTTTAAACCATTGTACCCTGTTTCTTTTTCTCTCCCAAGCCAGCGTATTTTTTAAAACACAGTGTAAACCTTCATTGCAGCTCTTGTACACACCAATGAATTGTTAGCAGAGCTCTTTAAAAGCCAGGCGGCTTTTTGCCGCTTATGCTAATTTTGGAAACTTCCCTTAAAGGAGCCGCGCAAATCTCTGTCTACAACAAAACAAATCCAACCGAGAAAATGCTGCTACCAAGAAGTCTTGCTAGTCTCTGTTCCCTTGTTTCTAAAAACTATTTTTTAAGCTTTTGTTAAGTTTTAAGCGAAAGTTCTCAATCCCGCTTCTGACACCATTATGTTACAGCAGGTCTCCCCGCCGGCTGCCGCTGGTTCCGCCGCCATTGTCCTGCAACCACATGTGCCCCAAATAACACTCAGAGACTCTGTATTTGATACAATCCTGTTGGCCAATTACCATTACTGTTTATGGGCTAGCTCTGTCTTAATTATTAACCCATTTCTACTTATCTAAGTATTTCCACGTGGTCGTCTTATCGGGGAGCTGCGCGGCAGGCTTCCTGCTCCTTCCCGGGCTACATCTTGACCCCACCTACTACTTCCTCTTCCTCCTCCTAGTCTCCTAGCCCCACCTATCTAGTTTTCTATTGGCCACAGGGCTTTATTAACAGTATGAGAAACATATATACAGAATCACATCTCCCATCAAGGCTGCTTAGTGATCTGATCGGCCATCTTCTCACCTGACATGACATCATCAGTTGGGTTGCCGAGGGATCAGATCCATCATCTTCTCACTGACATGATGTCATTTCCACACCTCCATTGTTACGTTCGAAAACTCGGTGGCATAAGAATGTGAAGAGCATTCTTGCTCTGTCACTTCTGGCTAGGACCACTCTTTGGTTCTGCATAAGGGAAAATGCTAATGATACACTCAGAACAAGTCCTACATATGCTATAACGGCTATTTTTTCCTGTGACATGCAGCAGTACCTCACAATACCAGAGTTAATCTGACCTCTGGCCTACAGGTTTTACATTTTGATGCTTTCTTCACAGCTTTATTCTCATCCTTTGAAGTTATTATTAAGTGAAATGGGGGTCACTGGAACACAGACTTTTATATACCTGGAAAGAAACTATCTGGGCTAAAATGACTGCTGACTAATGGAATCCAGCATGGACACCCTGGACAAAGAGAGGATAGATGTGCAGGGTTGAATGAATAGTGTGATGTCGCCACATCACCTGTCACTAGCACAGCATTCGATCATAAATTTATTAATTATTTATCTCTGGAGTTTTTTGATTTCGTATGTTCACACTGCTGTTGGCTACAGTAACTGAAACCTTAGACCATGAAACAGTGGATAACAGAGTCACATCTGTCTGTCAGTGTTAGGAGCACTTTCCCACCTGCCTGGTCCCACTGCCATGTCATCCCCAAATAACACACAGAGACGCTGTATTAGATATAAAGCCATTGGCCTGTTACTAGCGTTTCTTATTGGCTAGCTCTGTCTTAAATATTACCTCATTTCTCTCCATCTAAGTATTTCCACATGGTCGTACTGGGGAGAGAGAGGGTCCGGACTACTTATTCCTCTCATGGCCTACATCTTGACTCCTCTCCACTACCTCCCCCAGAATCCTCCTTGTCTACTAGTCCCGCCTACCTTGCTTTCCTATTGGCCAACAGGGCTTTTTTCATTAGCCAATAGGAGGAACATATGTACAGACTGACACCTCCCATCATGTCAGTGAATCAGCTACTGGTTCTTTTTATTTGATGCAGCTTGCAGTGCTCGTCACTTTTGCCTGGCTCTTTTCGATCCATCTGATCCTAAACTAAACTGGCTACCTAACATCATGCACAATTTGCCAAATAGCTTGGATCCTTTTAATCCCTTGTTGCTAAATTGGCCGCTCTAACTCCAGAGCACCACACAACTGTGTAACATCCACACACATGTATGCCCCATGTAGGGCTAGAAGTTGCACCAGGCCTGTTCTGAGCCAGAACGTCCATTCTAAACATGCCATGTACATAAATTAGTAGTCATCACAAAAGCTCACAGGGTAGGGATCTTATTCACAGTTTACAGGAAACCGAGGGGCAGACCACACAACTGACTTCCCATTACAGTAGAGGCAAGAAATAAACACACACAATCTGGTTATGGAATCCGCACCCTTACTCCCTACGCACACCGTTTCCTTGCTGAGACTTACAATGGATATTTTTGAATTGTTTCACAAACTACTAAACATATGTCCCTTTGTAATTATGCTGAGCTTTTCCCCACATGTGACAAACAGAGTCATCTTGCTATAATTAAAGGTATCACCACATCCAGTTTAAAATTAATATCTTATATTTTTGTGCTTGCAAATGCACTGACTCTTAATCATGTGGATGGGACTATTTAACAACTTTCCTTTTTAATTTTCAACCTTTATTTTTATCTTAGTATATGGGTGTTTTGTTTCCATGTCTATGGACCTGCAAAGGAGAGAAAAGAAGGCATTTCGCCCTCAGGGTTTACAGATGGTTTTGAGCTGGCATGTGAGTGCAGGGAACCACCATGTCTTCTGGTGTAGTGGCATCTTGCCTTGAACTTGCCAGTGAACTCATAGCGGTGACCACACCCTTTGGGCATGGTTTCAGGCGCTGATGTGACCCATTATAATGGCTAAGGCGATGGCTCAGAGTTTAATAGAACTGGCTGCTCTTCCAGAGGACCTGAGTTCAATTTCCAGCAACCACGACTATCTATAATGACATCCAGGCCCTCTCTGAAGTTAAAACCTTCCTTTTTAATTAGACAGAAAAGAGGAAATGATGAGTGTTGTCCTTCCGTGTATATGTTTCTCTTACTGATTGATGAATTAAACAATGATTGGCCAGTAGCCAGGCAGGAAGTATAGGTGGGGCTACCAGACCAGGAGAAGGCTAGGGAAAGGACAAAGGGAGAGTTGCCAAGAGACACCATGTAGAGGCAGAAGGAGTAACAGACAAGGGCATTAATTACCGGGTACTCCAAGAGCACGTGGAAATACTTAGATTAAAAGAAATGGGTTAATAATTAAGAAAGAGCTAGCCAGTTAAAAGCCCTAGCTAACCAGATTAATAATTAATATAATGTCCACGTATTTATTTGGGGCTGATCGACTGCAGAACCAGGCTACACAGAAGCAGGGTCTAAATTTTGGGAGAATGTCCATTGTTCCTTCCTATTGAGGCCCCTCTCCCTGTCTAAGCCTGCTATTACATACAATGGGTTCAGGGAGCCAAACCTGTAGGGTGATGACTTCCGCACTGCTATGCTCACTCTTATTCCAAAACAATTTTCATTTTTGGTTTTTCGAGTCAGGGTTTCTCTGTGTAGTGTTGAAGACTGTCCTGGAACTAGCTCTTATAGACCAGGCTGGTCTCGAACTCACCGAGATCCTTCTGCCTCTGCCTCTGCCTCTGCCTCTGCCTCTGCCTCTGCCTCTGCCTCTGCCTCTGCCTCTGCCTCTGCCTCTGCCTCTGCCTCTGCCTCTGCCTCTGCCTCTGCAATATTGAAGGTTCTTTAAGGTCATGTGTGACAAAATTATTTTCAAAGAATGATTTTGAATTTCACGAACATGGTTACGGTGTATGATGAGCAAAGTAGGGTGGGGTAATATTACTACACCTTAGACATTTTTCAAATCTTTGATTAACATAATAATCATGCATATTTATAAACTACAGTGTCCTGTTCAACACATGTTTACAATATGTACTCAGCTAATCACGATCATGAGTCTATCTTTTTTTTCAAAAACTGTATTTCTACCAATTTTGAGAGCAGTCTACAAGGATACAATGTATTTCGATCACATTTACCCATTACAAGTCACTGTAACTCCTCTCAGACCCATTCCCCCACCCACCATGCCCACCAGACTTCATGTTCTCCAATTTTTTCAAATTACGCAGAGTCTAATTTGCATTGTCCATAATCTCATTGGTGTGGAGCGATCTACTGGAGTAAGATCAACACCCATAACATTAAATAAAACTGACGCTTCCTCCCCTGGGAAACCATCAAACGTCCACAGCGCCTCAGTTAAGAAGGGGAGGCTCATGAGTCCCTTCCTCCTCCATCTACAGTGCTGAGTGGCGAGACTGTGGGCAGGCCCTGCGCAGGCACCGTAGCGCCTGTGAGCGCATGAGTCTGATGCAGTGTTATGTTAAGATACTGTTTTCCTCTGGTTGCCTTTACCTCAGCGTCTCAGTCACCGGACCCTCTTTCACAATGGTCTCTGAGCCTTGGGCAAGCGGGATGCCCAATTTATGCCTGAGCACAACACAGCTATTCATTTTATTTCCATTAAAAAATTAGTTTTTGTTTTACACACCAACCCCTTTTCCCCTCCCTCCCCTCCTTCTCCCTCCTCCCTCCTTCCCACTCCCCAGCAGTCCTCAGACAAGTTGAGGCCTCCCTTGGGGAGTCAACAAAGTCTAGAATACCAAATCGAGGCAGACCAAGCTCCCCCACAACACCTCCCCCCATCCCCCACCCCACCCCCGTCCGTCAAGACTGAGCAAGGTATGGCACCATAGGGGAAATTCCCAGAAATCCACAAGGATGACCCAAATAAGAATCCAGGCAATAGTGGAGAGGATGCCTGAAAGAGCCTTCCCTTTAATCAGACTAGTGGCTGCACTCATTGTCATCATAGAACCTACATCCAGTAACTGATGGAAGCAGATGCAGTGACTCTCATCCAAGCCATGGGCTGAGCTCCTAGAGTTCAGTTAAGAGAGGGAGGAGGGATCCTATGAGCAAGGGAGGGGCAAGACCATGATGGGAAAAAGGCACAGAGACAGCTGACCGGAGCATGGGAGCTCGTGAACTATGGACTGGCGGCTGGGGATCCTGAATGGGACAGGCAGGGCCCTCTGAATGTGTGTGACAGTTACATGGCTTGATCTGTTGGGGGGGGGGTTGGCAGTGGTACCAGAACTTACCCTGGGTGCACAAACTGGGTTTTTGGAGCCATGGGTTCTTGATCAAATCATTTAAAGCACTTAAATAGGATAAGGCATCAGAAATAGAACTACCTCAACATACCAAATGAGTTCTCAAGATACTTGACGCAAGACTCCCTGAGTAGAACAATTGTAAAGGCACTTACTGCATAGAGTCAGGACGTTTTACTAAAATGGTTGTCACTGCAAGCCAATTCCCCTGAAAAATAACTGCGAATAATATTAGAACGTCTAAGTAGTTATTCTCTGATGAGCCACATTGGCACAAATAAGAGGGGGTGAGATAAGCTTAAAAATAATTATAAGTCAACATATCCAATAGAGTCTGATTCTTGGTTCTACTCTTACTAGCTGTGTGAGCTACGGTAAGTCATTTCCCCTTCTCAGACTATTTCATCTGCATGATAAGAACTGCACACGAGAGTGTCCAACACAGTGAAACAAGGAGTCAGAATCTAAGAGTCTCGTTGGAATATGATAAAATCCCTCGGTGCAATAAATAAGCCAAAGGCTTCCAGTCCACATGCCAAGGATGAGGGCACACGGAATTCGAAACCATTAGTGCACGATGAATAGGGTTTATTAAGAGACCAGGATGTGCTTGAGGTGAAAACACACATCAGTCCCTGGACACAGCGGGGTGCACACTGAATGGACGAATGAAGAGCAAGAAATATATGTCTAGGGCGGCGAAAGTCTTCAAAGGCGAATGATGTTGACATTTGTAAAGAGTAAAAAGGCGTGACATCATAACTGAGTGTCCCCCAGTGAGCTCACTGCTGAGAACCACTCCTCACTGAGAGAGGTCGGAGGTTTCAAATAACATCCATCTGTGCTTCTGGCTGTCAAAGGGATTTACTGTGCATTTACACAAGCAAGAAAGAAAAATTAGAAAGGAGACCAATCCTCACACTTTTTTTAACATGAAGAGCATCCCCTGTAGGGCGTCTAGGCAAACAAAATTCCCCTAAAATAATTTAAGCACCTTTGCATCAGATATATTGAACCATCAATAACAGGTTCCTTTTTCTCCTGCCGTGTTATGAGCTGACTGCAGCAAGAAAGATACAGAAGGAGAAAAGTCAAAGGTTTAATCCATAGTAATAAATCTATCTTTGCATTCAAATGTCCCTTCCTTTATCAATAGGGCTATGGATAGTTTTTATAAGCCTTACATATGGTCGTGTATTTTCACACCAAACAGTCATGAAGAATCACAGTTGTCAAATCATCTGAGTTTCATTTAAAAATTTTTTTAGCATCCCCTGTGTTCAGTGGTGCAGTAGCCCTTCTGGCATGAAGCCGCAGCAAAGATGGAGGGAAAGAGACTAGAAATGAGGAAGTAGTAACAGCACTGCCTTTTACTTGTCTTCAGAAAATGTTAAATCATCCAAGCAAGGAAAGTGAGACAGATTGGGGGGGGGGTTAGGCTGAAGCATCTGGTAATGGGACTCCATGGTTAGTAAGCAGCCCAATTAATACCATGGTGCGGTGAGGAGGAGGAGGAGGGAGAGGAGGAGGAGGAAGAGGAGGAAGAGGAGGAGGAAGAGGAGGAGGAAGAGGAGGAGGAGGAAGAGGAGGAGGAGGAGGAAGAGGAGGAGGAGGAAGAAGAGGAGGAAGAGGAGGAGGAGGAAGAGGAGGAAGAGGAGGAGGAGGAAGAGGAGGAGGAGGAAGAAGAGGAGGAAGAGGAGGAGGAGGAAGAGGAGGAGGAGGAAGAAGAGGAGGAAGAGGAGGAGGAGGAAGAGGAGGAGGAGGAGGAGGAAGAGGAGGAGGAGGAAGAGGAGGAAGAGGAGGAGGAGGAGGAGGAGGAAGAGGAAGAGGAGGAAGAGGAGGAGGAGGAAGAGGAGGAAGAGGAGGAGGAGGAAGAGGAGGAGGAAGAGGAAAAGGAGGAAGAGGAGGAGGAGGAAGAGGAGGAGGAGAAAGAGGAGGAAGAGGAGGAGGAGGAGGAGGAGGAAGAGGAGGAAGAGGAGGAGGAGGAAGAGGAGGAGGAAGAGGAAAAGGAGGAAGAGGAGGAGGAGGAAGAGGAGGAGGAGGAAGAGGAGGAGGAGAAAGAGGAGGAAGAGGAGGAGGAGGAGGAGGAAGAGGAGGAGGACACAGGTGCAGGCTGTGTGGATGGTCAGGCAGAACCACAGGTGAGGAATTTACAGCATTAAATGGGAGAAAGGGGTTGGAATATACTTAGGACTCACTTTGAGAAACTTATTTTAACGTAACTTCATTTCTTCAAAGAACTGACATCCAAATAAGCTAAATTCTGAACTAATGTGTGTGAGGTCTTCCTTCAACAAACAACATTGAAAAGAAAGATGTTACTCATATAGACATACATATTGAGTCATAAACATAACACTCTTAACGTTACAACACCGAGACAAACATGCAAGCAATAGATATAACAATAAACATGTCTTTAAAATGTGAATTTGCACATATAAGTACATTTCCATAGGAAAAGTTAAACTCCAAAGGTTTGCAAAACAGGGAAATCACAAACTTACATCAAGAAATGAACACTGACCTCTGAACTCTCTCTGTATGGGGCTGATCTCTGTAATTAAAGTTGGTGGTCAGGCATTTTGTTAAACATTTTAACAACGTGAACAATCTAAGGCAGAGAGTTATAGTCGAAGAGCTAGGGATTGGGGTTTGGGCGCTGACTTCTCGCTCTCAAAGAAGTCACATCCAAAGAGAAAGAGAGAGGAAGGAAACACAGGAAAGATGGAGGAACCACTACCACAGGAATCTTTTCACACCTGTGAACAACCAGGCAAACAGTTAAGAGTCTTCGTGGCATTCTTCTTAGATCTCACCCATTGTTCATGGGAGTAATGCTAATCTTGCTGAGATCATTACATGCAGATTTGTTGGCTTGAGAGGTGAATGGGAAATCACAGATTGGGAATTCCTATTTTAAAATCTAACAAAGGGATATGGGGGGAAAGGGGTGTTGAGGGAAAGTAAAACAAAGAGTTTTATTTTGCCCTTCTGGTTTTGTTTTAAGATAGGACTAGAGTTATTGTTATGCACAGAATGTGACCTTCCTTGGATCACTTAGAGCAATCTGTGGAGGTCCCTAAGCCACAAGTAATATCTGCAGGGCACTGTTCCTGTTACTCCTGCCCTCAGTGAACACACACCTTACTGGAACATGGACATTTACCCGGTTACTTATTAAAGCAAATTGTCGTTTAACCAGGGGAGAAGAACACAAAGAAGGAGGAGCCCAGAACACCCTAGGAATCTGGAAATTCCTTTGAAAGCTGGAGGTTACAGCTGAGGCTCCGTAGGTGGTTTAGCCCAGGCTGGTGAGGAAAAGAAGTGTTTCACATAGAAGAATATATCTGGAGCTACAGATGGGTTAGTACAACCAAGAAAACGTGTAGACTTATAGTTCTATAAAAAAGAGCAACAGACACATGGGGAAGGTTAGGCTTTAAGAATGATCCATTAACAATGAAAAAGAGTCCACGAAATTAAAAGCGAGTGAGCAAAAAAGAGGCACATGAGAGTGTTTGGAGGGAGGAAAGGGAAGAGAGAAATGCTGTAATTACATTATAATGTAAAAAATAAAAATGATTAAACAAATGAAAGATCCTCACTAAATGAGGAATGAAAAGAGTAGAAGTGAGGAGAATTGGTGTCTAAGGGTTTCCACTCACTCAGTCCCCTTCTGAAACCACATACTATGTTGCCAGTTTTCATTTTCCTAGTTTGCACTGTCACTTTGTATCTCCCAAAGGGTTCCAGTGATTTGTTTGGCTTCAAGCATTAGAACCCTTTGACAAAAGAGGAAGAGAAAAACAGGCTTGAGCTTGAGGGCAGAAGGCAGCATTGAGAATGTAACAATGGAGAAAATGTGATTTCATTCATCAATACAAACAGTTACCTTACAGACAATAGACAGGCATTTGATTGGAAGGAAGAAAGGAAAGAAGGAAGGAAGGAAGGATGGAAGGAAGGAAGGAAGGAAGGAAGGAAGGAAGGAAGGAAGGAAAGGAGGAAGAGGGAATTCTTTAATAAACTTTTCTTTTACTTTGTAAATAAATGTAGCAAAGGGGACTTTGCTACACACATGAAGAAAAAAACATGAGCAAAAATGTTTGTGGGCAAATTAGAAAATGACAAGAATATGTATGATAAGAGTCTTCATGGAAGCAAACAGAAAAGATAATTCTAACTAGGGAGCCTTGAGATTAAGGGGAAAATGGGAGGGAAGCATGATCAAGGATGAGCCAGTGAGGTCCAGACCTGGTGACAGAAGTCAGAAAGGCTAGCAGGAAGGAAGGACTGTGCTCTGAGACCAGCTATAACCTTCTTCATGACCTTGGGACACATCTCTTTGAACTCTTGGGGGCCTCTGGTTCAGACAGCTAAGCCCAGGTCTGATACAGCCAATGGTGAAGGAGGGAGACATTTGAGATATTACAACAACAGAGGCTGATCTATAGTAAAATAAGAAAATGACATTGATGTGGTGTGTTACTATGCTAGGATTCCTGTAGCAAATCATCACAGGCTAAAGTGATAAAAATAAGAAAAAGAAACGTTTTCCCTCACAACTGTGGGGCTAGAGATCTACGCCAGGGTGTGAAGTCAGAAGGCAACGATTAACTCTCCAAAGTCACCCTCTAAACTGCATCCATGTACGACAGCATGTGTGTCTATATCTGACTGTGTCCACTCACACATACAGTGTTTTTCAAATATTAGAATGACAGTTTCTGCAAAGCCTTATGCTGTTGGTTATTTTTACTCTTTGCTCCTTGAGGGGCCCTCCACCCAGCTCCCAAATAAATACATGGAGGCTTGTTACTTATAAATGCCTTGCCTTAGCTTGGCTTGTTTCTAACCAGCTTTTCTTATCTTAAATGATCCTGTCTACCTTTTGCCTCTCTCCTTTTCTTCTTCTATTTGTTCTCTTTGCCTACCAGCCCTGCCTACCCAATCCTCCCGCCTTTCTATTGGCCATTCAGCTCTTTATTAGACCAATCAGATGTTTTACACAGGCAAAGTAATGCAGCTTCACAGAGTTAAACAAATGCTCTCTTTGACTTCCTAGCCTTGGCATGGAGTTTTGATCCCCCATGATATACTACAAACATGACGTAATAACCCAGGTCCAAGGAAGAGTTACCAAGTGGTCATTTACTAGAACCTCTAAAACCATGAGCCAAAATCAACCTTAGCTCATTTTTAATTGATTGTCTGAGATATGTGTATGGTCACAGAAAGTTGACCACAACACATTATTATATTTCAAATAAACAGAGAGAACAAAGAATCAGAAGAAAAAAAGACAGAGACAGAGAAGGAAAGGGGGGGAAGGAAACTAGAAGAGAGAAAGAGGAAGAATGCTAACTCGGTCTACAGGTTTGCCTGGGTCCTAATTTCATTTTTGTTACTATCTATTAGCTAAATAGGTCAGCCCAGGATTTAAAGCCAAAAACGAGGTGGAAAATTACCACCCACTCTTCTCTTACGATTTTCAGCATTTTAAAAGAGAATTTAAAGACCTTTTATTTTACACATTTGCCAGTAATTGTCTTTATAGTTTTATTGGTATTAATTTCATACAACCCATTTAGAATGTCAAGCCACACATGCAACTTGGTAATAAAGTTATTATTACTTCATAGAGATATAATTATAAGTAATTTTGGAGCTCTCATTTCTGTCCTCTCAATTTCTTCTCATTTCTGCCCACGTTTTGTGAGAATGAAGATGGGTTTGCTGACCTTTCGCTGGCGATCATTTAGTGTGGGGAAACTCACGTTCTCTCCCTGGTTGAAGTCTATGGGACTTTTACTTTCTAGCTCCATTAGTTTCTCAGGGTTACTCAGGTCACAGTGTTGCTGCTATGCAAATAAACTTCTAAGCTCAGAGGAGAGTATGAACTCTTCAAGACGGTAAATAATTCAAATAATATTCTAGCCAGTGCTTAGCCAGTGGACCATGCTTCAATACAATAGATTTTCTTTTATTAACAATATAGCAGAGAGGATATTACTTAAAGGAAGAGAACAGAGGGATAAGAAGAAAAAAAATAAATCTTGTTATTTGTTAAAGATGTGGTAACATACATCATTAAATACAGTGCTATAAAGTGTCTCAGTATTGGGTGGATGACTTAAAATATGCAGGGTATGTAATCTATACACCTAAGTTAATCTGCATAGTTCCACAAGCTTCATTACCCTCAGCTTTTAAGGGCTTTGTAACTATTAAACCCTAAATACTCCATATCTGGCCCAAGTGTAAGGCAAACATACACTTTTGCAGCAATTTACTTCCAAATGGAAAGAGGAGGGGCAAGCAGAAACAAAGCGTCCCTAGTTTTAGGTCACGTGCTGGAAGCCTCAGAACGTTTGAGAACGTTAGACTTGTGTGTTTGTGTGCCTCTCGAATATTGACCTAGGGCACCGTGTATGTTCATCAAAGGTACCACCAAGGGACCAAAAACACCACCCAGAGCCTGCAATCTAAAGAGAGGGGGTGCCTCATCCACTCATCTCAAAGTATGTACTATGGAGAAATAAACTGTATTTGTGCAATGACCTTTTAAAAATGACCACATCTTGAATTAAAACCATTGAGTTTGCAGACAAAGACCATCTTGCTCAGGGATGAATCTGAGATGTTATGGCTCTGGGGAGTCAAGCTGCTCTGCAATGTATCCTCATCTAGTGGGTTTCTTCCTGTATGTATTTAGAAAATTAATGACTGCCCATCATTGCGTTTTATTTTTGAGACAGGGTTCCTCTTTGTAGCTTTGGAGCCTGTCCTGGAACTCACTCTGTGGACCAGGCTGGCCTGAAACTCACAGAGATCCTCCTGCCTCTGCCTCCTGAGTGAGGGGATTAAAGGCGTGCACCACCACTGCTTGGCCCTATCCTTGCTTTTTGCAAGTGTTGGTTTTATTTAAACTGTTTGACTCCTTAAGCATATCCTGAGTTCACTGGGCTGGTGGGAAATCTTTGAAAGGAGAGTGGCAAGGTGTAGTCATCCTGAAATTAGACTGTCAGTAGACTTCCTGCATATGGAATTATACATAAACAAATTCCACTGGTGCTGAGAAATGTCCAAATTAAAGGACTCATCCTTTGGTTTTGTAATTTAGAAGGAGATGTAAGGAAGAGGTTTATGGACAAATGACTTTTAATGGGAAAAATTAAAACCAGGGCTGCCAGAAAGTCCAACCGAAAGGGATTGGACATTCCCAGTGACAATCATCACTTTGGCAAAGCTAGCCAATCAAACTTGAAGGTGGAACTAAAAGATGAAAAGGTGACCGTTCTCTCTCTCTTGAGGTTCTTAGCCCCGGACTTCACTGAATCTACTGAAGAAGTGGGGCTACGTACTAGGGGAAAAAAATGTGCTTTTGAATCACAGAGACAGGCAGACTCAGCAGAAGAGATCCTGTGATCGAGCGGGGAACATTACATGGCTGGGCAGAGAAGCAGCTTGAGCGGGAATGGCTGAACGCATCTATAACTTTTGGAGGAAACTAGCTCGCGGTTGGTCTCCATGGTGGTAAAGCAAATAGACAAGCCTTGGAGAGAGGAACGGAGAAGAGCAGCATACAGAAGGAGCCACGTCTCACTCAAGCAGAGCCCTTGGGAGGAGCCTATAACCGTGGCAACAGAGACTACCTGACAAGTTAAGCTTGAAGATGGCTCTGTGCATCAGAACAAAGGGCCACAGAGGATTCAGGCTACTGTCTGAGTTTCCTGGAGAAACACCCTGGAAAGATGTTGGAACCCACTAAAGAGAACGCTCAGCTACATCACTTGCCAGAGATGGGGGAAAGGCTTCCAACTTGACTGCCCATTGTGGCATCATTCGTACTCCCAAGCTGGTGAGAGCTTGCTGACATATGCATTGCACGTAAGTAACTCCTCAAAAGCCATTTAGTCTGACTTCAAAGACAAGCGATCAAAATCTGTGAGAGGTCCTCAAACTGAAAAGGGGCAGTGCCCCAACTGAGAACGTGAAACTGATGGCATGTGCAGCCATGCTGAGACACTACCTGCAGTGTAGCCTTAGACAGGGAGCCCACAGCAGGTGCCCTAAATCAAATAGTGAAAGCACAATCATCAACATCAATTTAGATTCCATGAATGAGCCTCTCTATTTTACCACGTCTTTCTGTCTGGGTTTATTGTTTGTTAAGGGGTTTAAATCTACAATAGAAAAATATTTCTGTGAAATCCAGTAACACACAATGGTTAACCACAAAAGAATTTCATAAACTATGATTTGTCAAATAATTCATGCTTTTTTTCTCCAGCAAAAGGCCCTGCATTATTCTGACAGCAAAAATAAAATAAAAGAGTTTACCTTTTCCCTGTAATTTTCTATTGAACCTGCAGCATATCTGCCTTACCTGATTTTTAGAGGGTTAGAATTTTAAGCCTAAAAAAAAAATCACTTTGTGATGCGAAATGTAGATTTTTCAGCTAAAGAGTTCAAAAATATTATTTTTCTAGTCTTCAAATAATGCCACATAGTATACACATCAGCTTGGAGTGAGCATATCACACCATATTTTTTTTTAGCCAAACACAGGGAATAAAATTATATGCGGCAGGAATCACAGTTAATTACCTTAACAGTTATTGATGTTAATAAGTTCCATATAGATCTGCTAAGTCTGTATAATGGAGAGGCTAAAATAACATGAAGCAGCTCATACAGCATCTTAAAAAATAAAGAAGGTGGAAGTGTTATCCTAGAAGTCAAGTTTTTCCGTTCCAAGTTTGTCATTTTAAGTAATACAACAGATACTATCTTATCTTACTCATTCATTGTGTCTATGGGATTAGAACACACATGCCCTGGCATCTGGAGAGGAAGGGAAACCCTGCACACTGTTCACCTCCTTCTACAATGCGGGTCCTGAACTCAGGTCTTCAGGATTTGCTTGCAAATATCATCGCGTGCTGGGCCATCTTACCAGACTGCCATTATTGATTTTTTTGTTTTGGTTTGGTATTTTTTCTTTTACAAATTTGTGTTCCTTCCATTTGTAGCCTTTCTAGTGTTTAGCCACTGTCTGTACCAGAGCATTTTATTCCATCTCAGTCTCAATATCATTCATTTCCATGTAAGACTAGTTACTTGAAATCTGTTCCCATAATGTTTGGGAACAGCTGGTCACTGTTCTTGGTTTAAGAACTCACTTATACACAGTGCTCCAAGATAAAGAAAGTCCTAACCAGCAATTGCATCTTCAGGCTGGAGGAGCCCTGATTTTAAGTTTCCCCACAAACATTTGTGCACCTTTAAATATACCATAGCGAGTTAATTCCTCCGTCTGTAACGGGGCTCATGACTTGCTTGTAATCTCACACATCCACCAGAATGACTCCCAATCGCCGCCCCCTATACTGTTTGTAACCAATGTAATGTTTTAAGCACCTACGTCTCCTGCTGTATGGTTTGCCCTTACAGGACACTTGTACTTGCTACAACCATTTTTTCCTCCTCATTTGCCAAGACACTGACATACTTCTGAGAATCCTTATGGACCACTTCCTGTCCTGGCGAAAACCTTTTGTCGTTTCCTTTTCCCTGGTCCTCGATTGATAGGTACCTACCTGGGATAAATGATCAACTCTTGCAAATCCCGGTGTTTAATTCCCAATCCCTGCTAACTCTGAATGTGACTTTATGTGGGGACAGGACTTTTAAAGGATGGCAGAGGTCAAAGAACACCCTGGAGGTTGACCCTACTGTGGCTGGAATCCTTAAGAAAGAGGTCAGGACACAATTCAGGCATGCCTTAAGACACCACAAGAATATGCCCTTTATAAGGCATGAGAGAGGCCTCTACAGCAACCAACACTGGTGACACTTTGATCTCAGTCTTCAAGCCTCCAGAGCTCAGCAAACCTAACTTTCTTATCTCTAAACCTTCAAGTCTGTAAATGCCCAGTGACAATCTTAGCAGACTAACATGCCTTCCCCTAGGTGAACTCTTTTCTCTGTTTGATTGTGTTTATAAAGCGCTGATATTCCACGCCCCACAGTTTTGAAAACGACTAAATAATTCTATAGTATTTTTGTCTCAAATGCCTAAACTCAACCTATCCTTGAGTAAATAAAATGTAATCCTAAATTGAGAGACATGAGTGGTTGGATAGAACTTAGTCTATACATGGAGACTGAGAAAGCCAGGCAAAACCAAGGCCTACTATAGACTGGAGACCGAGGACATATGAAAACGTAATGAATGCCTGCATTGGATCCTCAAACAGAAAAGATGCCTTAGAGGAAAATTGATGAAATGCTTCTGAAATCTATACCGAATAACATTATACCAGTGTTAATTTTTGATAAAGGGATTAGTGATACAACATGCTAACACTAGAGAAAGCTGAGCGAAGCTGAATAGAAACTCTCAGCTCTGTGTTTTTGATTTTTGTTGCAATTCCAAATTTATTTTAAAATAAAAATCAAGACAGTAATGTGACATAATATAAATGATGCCTCATACGGCATAAATATTATAACATAGAGCATCCTGTCGAGTATTAAAATTAAATAATTAAATAAATGAGCTAATCAACCGCCGATGGGACAGAGAAACAAGACATTTTATGGCTGAGGAGGATCTGCTGCAATACTCTATATTAAAAGAAGCAGAGGCAGCAACTCCCTTGATCTACTGGGCGATAGCCTCGCCCTGGGTACTTGACAAGTGCCACCTCATTTAATCCACAATATAGCACTGCCATTTGTAAAATGTGACAACTGATAAAAAAAGCTCAACAATATTTAAGTAGCTTAGCCAAGGTCACACAACAAGTGACAGACCTGAATCCCAGACTCAAGTCTGCATAATTCTAGCACAGTATGCCTGATCTACTGGCTAACCCTAAGTAATATACCCCCACAAAGTTCAACTGAGCCTCCGTTTGCCCATCAAATCCACGGATCACATTCTTGTTGTGAACCACTCAAGGGGCACTGAGAACTCCTAGGCCTGGATTCCACCCGTAGTTAATGTGCGGTCCCATGTCACATCAAGCCTTTAAAGTGCTGCCAGGTGTTTAGATGTGGAGGGAGCACCCCACTTCCCTAGCTTAGTGCTAAAGTCACACAGCCATAGAGCCTGAGGCCTTTGCAAGACAGGCGGCCGTGTCTATCTTGTCTGGAGTGAGCATATGGAGCGAACATTAAATTTAATCCATATAACAAGTTGTTTATATAAATAACAAGTGAGAAAGAAAAGTCTCTATGTGCAACTTGTGAAAGTGGGATGTGGTTTTGCTCCCATCAGCTAAGCAGGGTTGCTAGCAGCAGCCACCACTGTCACCCACACGTGCACCAATGGCTTAGAGACAGTGACTTAGGGACAGGACTCTGACAGCTCTTCAAACACAGAGGAACAGCAATCTTTTGACTATAGGAGTCGAATGACTTACAGTCTCGGGTTTCATTTCCTCTGGCCCCTTTAAAATGGCGAAGGGAAACTATCAAGCTATGTAAGACTCTAATTGAAAATAAACATTTCCCTACTTTTGAGCGGAATTAAAGCTGGGGAAAACAGAATAGCTTCAAGGTGAGGAATGAAACAGAGAGCTACAATGAGGATATTTGGAAGCCATTCTGTTTGCTGAATTGTCAGCCATGCAAGCACTTATAGACGCTTACAACCTCAGAAAACAAATAAAAAGTGTGTAAGTAGGCACTTTGATACTTCTTCCTAATTATAGGGTTTACGAGCTGGATTCAAAACACACAAACAGAAGCAATGCAAACAATAGCAACCATGAAACGAGGTTATGAAGCTTATTAACTTTACATAATTACACAGCTGGGGCAGGCTGAGACGCCCCCTGTCTGTAGAAATTCCTCGACTCTTTGCTGTCTGGACTTGGGGAGAGGATAACATTTCCCATTTCAGCTTTTGAATTAAGACAATCTAGGCTGCTTCATATGATTGCAAACGTTTGACTTCCAAAATGATGCTTTCTCATTTTGACTTGCGATACAAAGGTTCTCTTTGTCACTCTTGGGGTTTTCCAGGGAACAGATTTACGTCCCTCTGGCCTTTGAAGCATCCATACCATTAGCCCCAGCAGTAGGAATGATAGAGTATGCCTAGTTAAGGGTGGGTACCAATTCAATGAAACAGACTCAGCCACCTATCAAGTCCCTAAAGCTGCACCTACTTGGACTACAGATCCTCCTGCCCTGAAATTTTATCTGGTAATTTGAGTATCACATTACACCTTCAATTCAGCTAGTAGTCTTGTGTTGACAGAGAATGGTATTTGCTGTCCTTGCTGATGTGCATGGGCAGGGTCATGTGGAGGGGGTTGGTGTGAAAATCTCACCATATTTACACACACACACACACACACACACACACACACACACACACACAAGCCAGAAGACTCATAACATCAACTATTTAATATATCCACGACTTAAAGTTGCTAATTACCAATTATTTTTGGTTTTGGATATAATAACGGATATCTAGGGAAAACAGGTGTTTATATATATATATAAAAGGATATATGAACTAATAATTAGTTGTCAAAAATGTCTAGTAATGAAACCTGTGTGTGACCTCCTTTGTCACTCCAAGGCAATATGGTCTTAGAAGATTGTTCTCATACATGCTAAAGAGAGACCCGCTCCTCCAGGAAGTCTCTTCCTAATGGAAAGCCAAGCTCTTCAAGGCCTTGGGCTGCAGGATAGGATAAAAGTGTGATTTTCTTCGTCGCTGCCCTTGGAATCTATGAGCTCTTCAGACCTCATAGTCGCCACAGAGGCTAGCCACATGCACATGGTCAATTAGTAAAGGAGGCTTCAGCAGGTCATCTGGTCAACGGCACATGCCTATTGGAGGTCGGCGTTCAGGCTCTAACCCAAGGGTTAGCTGCCGCCCTGACGCGCATATCTCCAACTAGTGCGCCTCTGTGTAGCCCATCAGATCTACAAAGCTAATTGACAATAATATTCCAGAATCATGCAACCTGATTTATACTTTGTTTCGCTGGGCATAGTAGTCATTAGAAATTGAAGGTCATCACTGAAGGTGATGACGTTTTTAAAGGAGCCGGAACGCATACATAATCGTGTCATTAGATTCAATGGTCAACCTGACACAGCCCAGCGACATCCGACAGGGCAGCCACAGTGGAAGAATTTCCTGCATCAGGAAGGTTGGCATCTCCGTGGGCATAGCCATGGGGAAAGGTGGTCATCGTTAACCGATGTAGAGGGCCTCAGCCCTTTGTGGGCTGTACAGTTCGTAGGCAGGTGGCCTGAAACTGTGTAAAGAAGCTTGCTGAGTCTCAGCCCAGCCTGTGAGCAGCATGCAGCATCCTCCCTGGCTCCCGCAGTTCTTTGGTAGGTGGGAGGGAAGCCATGTAGAAGAGTAAGCAGGCAGCCTTCAGCTTCTTGCTTTGAGCTCCTACCTCGACTTCTCCCAAGGATGGATAGTGAACTAGAATTTAAAGCTGAAATAAGCCCTTCCCACTGCTTAAAACTGCTTTGACTGTTTGTCACATAAACAAAAATTAAAAGTAGAAGTAGATGTGATATCAGTTTCTTATGTTGCTTGTCTCCTACTCCCACCTATCTCCCTGCCTCATTGGCCAAACAATGTTTTATTCATCAACCAATAAGAGAAACACAGATACAGAAGGACATCTGATGGGAGATGTTATTCTGTAAATATGTTTCTCATACTGGTTAATAAGTAAAGCACTGTTGGGCCAATGGGAAAGCAAGATAGGCGGGGCTAGGAGACAAGGAGGAAAGAGGAAGTAGTGAGGAGGAGTCAGCATGGAGAGCATGGAGGAAGCAAGATGCGGCCCTCCGCTCTGGCCGGTAAGATGACCACGTGGAAATACTTAGATAAGTAGAAATGGGTTCATCATTAAGACAGAGCTAGCCCATAAACAATAATAGTACTGGCCACAGGATTGTATCAAATACAGAGTCTCTGAGTGTTATTTGGGGCTCATATGGCGGCAGGACCTGGCGGCCGGCAGGGAGGAACAAAGAGTGGGTCAGGCGGCCGGAGGGGAAAAAACCTGCTCGTAACAGACGTCCCCTATCGTTCTGATGTGATCATTTTGCCAAGGACTGGAGATATGTGTATGCCTTCTCTGACTTGACATGCCAACTCCTAATCTTAAATTTGATACCACTTCTTATGAGAGATGATTCCACATCAACAGACTCAGTTCTGGGAAAATGGCCCACCTTTGCCACTGTGCAAGGGTGCCGTAAGAAGACCAGTCCATAAACTAAGGAGAGGCCTCCGCACACAGGGATCTTTCTGGACCCTGATCTTAGACTCCTCGGCCTTAAGAACTGATGAAACTGTGTTGTATACACTTCTGCTGTTTAAAACCCACCCATCATACGGAATTGTGTTATAGCCACTTGGATGGATTGTGGTGTCACTTTAGGATTTGCTGCAAGTTCATTGGATAAAAAGATGTTTGTTGTTGTTGTTGTTTGAGAACATTTCCACCATTGCTTTGCTTGCAGTATTTCTAAGTAAAGTCCTAGCAAATGACATGAGCATTTATAATTTTTTTTTTAATTCATGTGATCATGAGTTGTGTTTGGAAACTGATTAAGTGAAATTGTTTACAGATACAATCACAGAACAAGAATTGGTCGGAGTCAAGTTCTACTACAATGAGAGTAACTATAAATTGGTACATATTAATTTTAATCGAATGATTCCACTGTTCTGGGATTGATTGGTAATGTCTCCTTTGGGGAAAGGAAACATTTTGCTAATAAATGTGGTCACTGTAAGGGGATTTCATATTACCGAGCTAGTGTCAGCAGGCTGACACAACACAGAAACATATACGCATAATGTGAATCGGAAAAGTCCCCAGAGTAACTTTGAGTCTCTTCTTCATGAAGTGTAAAATTGCCATAACAGACTTACAATATTTAACGCACATGGGTAATTTGGATCAGTACAGCCAAGTTGTAATGGCATATTTGGGGGATGGAAATGTCTGAAACGCAAGCACCTGGACAGCTACGGTAGCTACACCACTCGTCTCCGTGTTCCCATTGCTCTCCATCAACTGTAGTCTATTCTCAGCACCAAATAGAGACTGATCCTTAAAGACTGTGAGTCAGGTTAGTCACTGTCCTAAGACGGCCACAAAGAATAAAATAAAGGCAGAATCTTACAGCCATCCGTGACTTGCAGCCTGTACCCTGCCCTGGCAGGCTCGCTCTATTGCTGACACTCACACTTGCCGTGTGGGTCCCCACTGCAGCAGCTCACCCCTCTCCTCAGGGTGGCTCTATCCAGGTGCTCTGGTGTCACCTTCACAGAGACTTTGCCTGTCCTCCATCTCTGACAGTCACATCCCCCAACCCCAGCACAGCCTTCAGCCAAAGTATTCAGTGTGTTTTATTTTATTCTGCAACCAAAGAACAAATGTGCGTTGTTGTTATGTTTTTTTTCCTATCTTCTCCTTTCCTAACAGGGTTCACCAACTTCTGTGCTTTCAATGTGGAATGTTCTCCCACAGGGTTTTGTGTTTAAACATGCGTTTTCAAGCTGGTGGCACTGTTTTCTGAAGCCTTGAGAACTTTTGAGATGGACCCACTGGCCTTCACAGCAAGGCATGAGTGGCGTATGAGCCAGCTACACTTCCTGTAGCTCTCAGCTTCCTGAATATAACATAACTAGCATCTCACACTCCAGCGACTGCAGCAGCAGCCACGCCCACCTCCAAGTCCGTGCCACCATGATAGAACCATGCTCTTGCAAATTGGGCATGGATGCACATGGAATTACACAGAAGGGTTACGGGGCTCTCTGGCTACCAGCCTACCTTGCACCCCTCCATATACAGACCACTCGCGAGAACACTACTTCTATTGTATTAGTATCGAATGAATTATATACGGTAAGGCTTAAAGCGGCAATTGAAAAGGAGAGATGGATTTTGAAAGTAACAGATGAATCAGAAATCTTACTATTTTATATTATTATGTCTTTCTGGTTCCCGGAGCCCTTACACTATTTGTTCTATCACTTGCATTTAATCCCAAGCATATGCACATAGCTCATTGGGAGGAAGTGGGGTCTGGGATAAATGTTCTGAGGAATTAGCTCCATCACAATTCACATGGCATGAAGTCATTGATCCCTTGTTCCCACAGACATACATCATGCAATGGCAATCACTCCTTCCTCCTCCTCAAAAATCTCTCAAAATTGTGATATACTTCCTCCACACTTCCTTCCAAGACACCATTCGTAACTGCTGAGCTGTAGTCTGCCATGATATGGAGTCGAGTGATATATATGCATCCTTCATGGAGTCGAGGGATTTATACTAATCCCTGATATCCTGACATATTATTATATATATTCTAGAACACCCATCCCTAGGAGATCTTTCAAGCCACTGTAAACCACGCAACCGAAACATTCAAACAGATCCTTCTTCTTGGTGAAAATCTTCCCCGAAATATATTCAAAATGAGGCAGAGGCCCCAGCAGAGAAAACTACATATGCTGTGTCACCCAATATCTCCGAAGAGCTGGGGTGGGCTCACTCGATGGGAGACTTACAGCACAAGAGACAAGCACAGTCCAGCCAGGCGCGCATGGCAGCAAACACTGCCACGGCTTTCTACTCACTGAGACTGGGAGTGTACGGAATGGCAGAAAGGCATGCAGAGTAGCAGTGCACCGTAATTTTGTTTTAATTGCAAAAAAAAAAAAAAAAAAAAAAAAAAACCACAGCCCTAAGATAAATAATGTTAAAAAGGAATCAGTGTTATTCAGGAAAGCATGAGATGTGCAACATATTCACAAGGAGGTGATAATTATTTCATGAATGAATGATCAAACGTAATTATTTAAAGATTTGGAAAGCTGAATTGTGAAGAAAATTAGCCAAAGTATGAAAACATGCTTCTGCTCGATAAACGCACGTTTATGTGCCTGATGGCTGAATGTGTAGACTGGACACAGAAAGATGAGGAGCTGCTGTTCCTAATCTCAGGGAGCATGTAGCCCAGAACGGAAGACGAGTCTGCAAACAAATGAACGTGTGGAACAGCCAGAGCTGTGGGAGAACCCACGGAGACCCAAAGGCAGAAGACACCAAATGCTGCCTGGTGCGTGTCCTGGGGAGCTTTAGTTGTGAGCTTCACACAATCATGTGAGTGAGTCTCGGTTGTCTTTGGGGATGTCTGTGAGGGGTTGTTTTGCTTATGAGTTGATGGAGGTAGCTCAGGCCTACTGTGGGCAGTACCCTGCCTAGTCAGGCAGTCCAGGGTTGTAGAGAAAGGATAGTTGAGTAAGAGTCAATGGGTAATTGAGATTAATCCGTGTTTCCTGCCTCAAGGTTCCCTACCGTGACTTCCCTCGATGACACGTTGTGACCTGGTATACCAGCCTGAACGCGCCCAATCTCGTCTGTGGTCAGGAAACGTAAGATGAAAGAAATCCTTTTCTACCTGGGTTTCTTTTTGTCACCATATTTTTTTTATGACACGATGACAGGCAGGAAACGTGAAGAGTGAGCTAGAAGCACTTTTACTCATGGTCACCAAGATAGAATTTAACATTCAGGGTGGTTCACTTGGGAACCAGAAGCAGGGAAGCCATGGGTCCTTGTTTCAATAAGAAAAAGGAAATCGAACGTAGAGTCTCTAAGAGTAGGTCATCGTGCAATCTCAACACCTTCATAAAGAAGTGACACCAAGTGCCACGGTGAGGAGGAAAGTCCGTGTACCTCCCCCTCCCGCCGTTTCTCTCTTAGCAAAATATCATGGCAGATGGGGTTGGTTTTGTAGCAACTATACCTCACAAGCCAGGCTGTGGTGGCACAGCCTTTGATCTCAGCACTTGGGAGACAGAGGCAGGTGGATCTCTGTGAGTTTGAGACCAGCCTGGTCTACAAGAGCTAGTTTCAGGACAGGCTCCAAAATCACAGAGAAACCCTGTCTTGAAAAAAATCAAACAAAAACAACTACACCTCACATTCATGCTGCTTTTCTCCCTCAGGTCTCTTCTTGCTGTAGGCACTTGAAGCATGGCTTCATATCAAAACAGAAAAAGAACTCATAATCAGTGATTTATATTTGTTGACTAATTATATTTTAACTGAAAAGCATTCATACTAAATTGTCACGACTGAATATTTTTATGATCTTTTCTTTTCCTCTATAATTACAGAATAAAAGGCTTTTTTTCTACTCAATAAAGAGATTTCGGGCATCTGCCTATTCAATTGACACTAGCAAAAATGTTGGACTTGGAATCTGTAAAAAGCCTCAAGACAGCAAATCAATCACACAGGCAGTTATCGGGGGCGCTCTGTGCCCCTGTGCCAAGCTCCAGGCTTCTGGGGGTACAGCCATGGGTCAATTCTCTCTTGCCTCTAAAGGACAAGCATGGGGTGACTCAGTGAAGCCGAGCATTGCAGCTGGGAAGGCGGACCCCGAGCAGAGCCTGTGGCCCTCTGGTTGCTGGGCTAAGCTTAGGCAGAGTATTTTTTTATGGCTTGCCTCTCCTCCTCCAGCCATTTCTCCTCCAGCTCCGTATTTGCAGCCTTTGAGTCAGAGCTGGATGACTGAATCACCCAGCTCCCTGCCTCTCTTATGACACCTGCCCAGCACAGGCAGGCAGAGGAGATTTGCATTGTGGAAGCAGCCCTTGAGCAGAGAGGGGCTTAGCTTGCCTCCCTGCTTACAGCCCCAAACTCCGTTTCCAAGCTATGTATTAGAATTCCTCGACAATGAACTCACAGGAAAAAAAAAAAGAAGACACACAACTATAATTATAATCACATACGTGAATTCGTGTGTGTGTGTGTGTGTGTGTGTGTGTGTGTGTGTGTGTGTGTGTGTGCATGTGCACGCCCACACATACACACCACTCATGGGGAGAGGGTGTACAGTCAATCTTCATAATTTGCAGATGTCTTCTGCATAAAAATAACCTGCCCAATAAATTTGTTGAGACACCAAAAATAAACACTCCGAGCACTTTTCTGATCCTTCATGCCATATACTCAATGTGGCAAAAAGCAAATAAATAAATTAAAGTAAATGTCAGTTGTCTGATGTCTTCCCAACAGACATTCTAAGGCACTACCCACAGCTCATTCCAGGCTACTGTGTAAGCCCGTGTTCCCTCCACAGTCTGTTCAGTGGGATGCTTTTTGTCAGTGACCTCACCATTGCAGATGATGGTCTGGAGAATCAGGCTGAGGTGTTGCCTGGTTTCCCCCCGGCTCATGAAGGCTGAGATGAGCCTTAAGGAGAGACCCTGTGCATTGCACAGCTTCATTCATTGTGCTAGCAAATTTGCAATGCTACTTAGTCATAACACACGTTTAGATGAGATATTCTTCAAAGAGTTGCACAGAAAGCAAGGGCTTGTATTCTTCAGTTGATAGCTATGTTATGATCCAAAGAACTAACCCAGTGCTTTGCCTAAGAGCACTAATTCAGAGACCACGGTTCCTTCCTAGGATATAACAGTGGCAAATAGTAAGAATAGATGCAACCATATATATGCATGCAAACATGTGCATGTCACTATAGTCTGCTATATATTAGATAATTACATTGTATACTTATATAGTATTGTATGTAATGTATCTATACAATACTTATATATTAGATAATATTGGATTGGACACATTTTTCATATGTTACACTCTATGCAAATGCCTGAAAACCAGATGTGGCTCTACTCAGTGGAAGTCAGTGGCCAGTAAAGGAGTACACGATCAAACACCAAACCCACTCGAAAAGGTATATGGAAGTCTATGATTTCTAATCAGTTCTATAAGTAGTACAACCCAGAGTTTATATTTTCACGTACTCATCATTCTTCCACCTGGCAAGGCATTAGCATGCAAGCTCAAGAAGGCAGACACCTCTGCAAATATGCCCTGAGCTTCCAGGCTCTGACACAGCTACCCTGCACATAGCAGCCACTCTGTAAGGAGTAGGGGTATTACTATCCTGTCCTGACACAGACATCCTTACCTGTGTGAAGAGAAAGCAGAGGCGAAGTGCACAGTAATCTTGCACAGCATGTTTAATTCATTCAGTGCTGGTCTCCCGGCTTAAAAACAAACACAGAAACAAAAACCAGAAGTCCGTGCCTCCCCAGCAATAGGCAAGACCTCAGAGGGTCACTGAAGTGACAGAGGGAGCCAGTGGAAACTCAAACTGAGGGCTCCTCTCTGAAACTAATATCTTTGTGTTCCACCATCAATCCAGTCATTGAGTCCGGTTGTTCCGTAAGTTTTTGACTTGTAGAACCAGCATCAAAACTTTCTGTAAGTACTTCAGAGATAGCCATTAACAGCAGATGCTATTAAATGAAAAGGTCACCCACAATGTTGATACTGCTTGTCCCTGTCATTGTTTCAGTGGACGACAATATTTCTAATATTCCAGCCCTTCATATTTGTCTACCTGGGATATCAGCCAATCCAGCTCTGCGAGTGATTAAAACACTTAACAGACGTTTTGTTTTTGTTTTGTTTTGTTTTTTTCCCACTGAATGTGACCATGCATCCCGAGACAGTGGCAGCCCCAACTGGAAGAGAAGAGGCAGTTTGGGCAGCTGCCATGTTGCCACTGAGTAAAGAGAGCAAAGGACTGATCTGCAAATCTCCTAAAAAAAAGAAAAGAAAAAAAAAAAAAGGCAATCTACTTTCTGGCGAAGAGATCAGCAATGGCCATTTCATATAAATGAATCTGTCACAATTTCACTTGAGCACAAGCTAGATCATCCGAAATAGCAGAAACAGCAGGCTGTGCCGTGGCTTATCTTTATCTGTTTTTGATAGACTGCTTCTCCGTTTCCCCGTCCTAAATGATGACCGCCATGCACGAAAAACTGTACTGTGAAATTGCAGGAAAATTATTCTCGATTTTAATAGTGAACTAACTTAGCGAAGAGAAATTGTCCCCTTTATTTTGTCAGTGCTCTACAGACTCCCAACACAAGGCCAAGTGTGAATATGACCCTCCCTGTATGTGTCAATAAGTGGAGGATGGCAGGCTACAAAACTCCTTCTTTGTTTGTTGATATGCCCACCTGCTCCAGATCACTTGCAGGGCTGCCAATAACAGAAGGAAGACACATACACAAGGCGCGTCTTTTACAGGAAGTTTCTCCTCTTGCAAGATCCACAGAGAAAATCAACCATCATTCGCTAAAGCCAAGCGCTGGTCGCCTATGCCAACGCATACATCAAGGCGGCTACACGAGCTGCTCTTAGCCTCCCTCTGCCCGGGCTACTTCCTTCACGCCATAGCTCAGCTGCTTCATTAGGCAACACCAGCAAGGAAGCCCTTCGGAAATGATGTGCCCTTCACTCCAAATAAAAGCAGAGTACTTTATTCCTTTTCTCTCCATCAAAGCGCAATGAAAATTGCAGTGGCTTAGCAAGCGGATAATGGAAGTGCATCAGCGGGTTCTGAGAGGCTTAAGAGTTGAATTACCCTGTGTCCCTTTCATCAACAGACTTGGCGCTCTGGGGCTCCTCAAGGATCCCTGAGACTGTCCTCGCATAGTACCTCCCTCCCTGCCATGGTCATCTCCCACCCCCTCTGTATCCAACATCCACGGAGAATTCCCTGAGGAGCCGTGACTTTCTGATGAACGTTATTCCTGTGAGATGATTCAAGATAGTTTCATGGGTCACTCCATCCCCCAAAGAACCATAATTGTAAAGCAGCAGTGTCTGTGTCTATATTTTCTTAATTATGTGTAAAGTATTCTACTGTGAAAGCTACTAAGGCTACCTTCTTGAGTAATTGACTGATACAACTGCAAGGGCTTGGGGAGAGAATTTGCATCCGCAAAACATATTTTCTCTTTCTGTAAAGAGAGTTTAATTTTCCTCAGATTTCACAGGATTCTAGAAAAGGCATTACACAAAATATGTCTTGTTTGAGTATCTCAAAGTCAAATTTTGTACAAAACGAGGACCCATATTTATTCAGCAAGAAACACCATTAGAACGGGAAGGTTAGATTTCAAATGTGAATTGATCCCCCATGCACAGTTATACGAAGCATATTTAGGGAGAATGCCAGACGAGCACCAGAACATGAGCCAGTAAATCTGAGCTGAAGGAAAACTCAAAAGCTAACTAAGGTTTGTCTTTGGGCAAATGTACCTCTTTGGATATCATATTTTGCATATTCGAATTAAAAGATTAGATTAAGGAATGTAAAAAATCTCTTCAAAATCTAAAATTTCGATATTGTAAGTAGCTAATTTATTTATTCATATAAATAAATAGCATTTAATTGTTTTACTTAACATTTAGTAAACCACATGAAAATATTTTCCCCCCCTCTGGGAGACTGGCACAAATGTATATTTCATTTTTTAAATCTATCTTCTACGTCCTCACATTCACAATAACTTATTTGTTAAATTATGACTAAGCCAGGGCGTTAGTTGAGAACTCAGGAGCTGTGACAAGGGAGACAGGGGTCACCGTGTGGGTGTAAAGGCACTGAAAAGCTTCTTCTTGCTTTTCACTCTGCCAGCCTCCAAAAGGAATCTGGCTACTGCCCAGTTTAATCTATGTAACACTTTTCTGCTTGTGTCTAACATAATTGCAAACATGATATGCATTCATAATCGAAACCTACGCTCTAATGGTCTATTTTTCATCTTGTCGAAAACTAGCTAGAGGAAGAAAGGAGTTCCGCGGTATATTTCACTAAGTCAAATACTAAACATCAGTGGAAACCAAAAGTATTCACAAGAAATTTCTCCTCATCACCATTGCTTGGGAAGGTTCTAGACTTATGATGCGTGAAAATCTTAAGAACTAAATCTAGCCCAAAACATAAATGGTAGCAACATATGGCATGTATTCAAGTATTAAACATCTGCCAAATACATGGTAGTCATAATTGTTACTTTTATACATGAATCCAAGAATTTAGTAACAACAGTCAAGGAGCTAATACCTCTGTGTGCTATTCATATTCAAAAATCACTCTGCACCAATATCCTGAATAAAAATATCAAGTGTAATATATTATAAATGTCAATGAACAATTTTAATTGTTTTCATTGATCTGCATAATTCAATGTATTTTTTTTTCTATCTCTTACACCTGAAATTTTGTTTCTGGCCACTTGTTCACCAAGAATATCATGCATGACAAAGATATCTTTTCTGTTCTTTCTATAGTTAAGTTAGTATACTCCCATGTGTTTGCTTTGTCACTGTTTACATCCAGTCACCTCATTTACAGGTACAGCGTGGTGCTGTTCTGAAATGGAAAAAGTCACCTGTCTGAGACAGGAATATGGTTCCTAGGAAGACGAGACTACACCGAGTCTGAGGCCACATCTCAAAATCCAATGAAAAATCAATGTGTTCGAAGAGGCCCTTCTAGGAGGAGTATCTGCGCTAACACATAGACTGAGCTGGAAATGTCTGAGTTCATATAGGATTTCTTAAATGGCTTAACGTCTTACAAAGTGTTGTTAAAGCTGAGCATTTTGAGCCAGAGTGGGTGGTTCAGCCATTTCACCACATATTTACCTTTGTTTCCACAAGAATCAAGAAAGCCGTGCATAATTCCACATGATCATTGTCTATTTTTGTTTCTTGGGAAAGTCGCTTGATTCCTCTGCTTATTTTTAATTGCAAAATTTATACTTTGCTTGCTGATTTGTAACACTTGGTTATATTATGCTACATTGAGTTTCTTAATGTCAGGATGTGGTTTTCACAAGTCGCCATTTGCTTTTCAAGTTTGTGCGTGGTATTCTTTGATTACCTTGATGTACAGATAAAGTAAATATTGATTCATTTGAACCCATCATTATTTATATTTTGTCCTTTCCACTAGTTCACAGATAAAACGTCTTTCTTTATAAGGCTATGGATAAGTGGTTAATATTATAGTACTTCTTAGATGATTTTTACATTCTTAACTATGTAACCCACTTGGCATCCATATTGGTATGTTCTCTGGTAAAAATATAAGGGTTTTCCATTCCTGGGGGCTTCATCCCTACTCATCCAATGAACTTCTGCTTTGGTTCTGGCAAAACCAAAAAAAAATCTCATAGACTAAGTCACTTTTCGTATCATTTTGTGCTATTTTCTACTGAGTTTCAGGCCTAACTGACTTCACGCCCTTGAATAAGTCAGTTTGCTCTTGACATCTAATTCCATTACCCACAAAGAAGGGGAAGAGCTGTGTGCAGATAGTTTCGAAGATTAGAGATGATTTGCTGAGAGATGCTTATCATGGCATAGGGAAAGTTGGGAGTGCTAAACAGAAGTTCCTATTCATTACTTTTATTGACCTGTACTTCGTCTTGTGTTAGTACCACGATGACAAATGTTGGGAAATTTACTCTGTGCTATGAAATATCAGCCAGAGAAGCACTCTCACACACTTACTTACCACACGGCTCTTAGTATTGGCTGCCCCCACATAGCTCCTACTGCAAGAGACATGATTTAGTGGGTATTTGAACACCTGTAATGGATAAGACACTATAGAAGATGCAACAATAAAGAACAGGACTGTTAACCTCAACTCTTCTAATCCCATCGAGCATGTAAGAGGAACATTTTTTAAGCAGCCAGCAGTCTCTGATAGGACCACACAGAGTTCTTGGCCCGGACTCAGCACTGTGTTTCCACCAGGATTCTCCTCTCTGAGCTATGATCAACCATGTCTGGACATGTCAGACATGGGTGAGCATAGCACTTTAAGGCTGTTTGTGGAGAGACTCTTGACTCCCCAGATCAAATGCTTTCTCTCTTACAGTCTCCCCTGATTTGCCCACATGGGGCCATTCTTGTCCCCTTAGACTCTCCCTGGTTGTACCCATTAATTCTTCTTGGTATCCCCATTAATTCTTCTGTGGGTTCAGAGCATTCACATAAAATCTACATGAGTATCTGCCTCTCCATATGTCTGTCTCTAGGCATCCTGTCTGTGAACCTGCAACCGCAGCCACACCCCAAAGAATGTGATCAAGCCACGTGATCCAGTTCAAGGAATTTGTTCGACTCTTTCTTGATGTCTAACCATGCCGTTCTGATTGGCAGAATGTGGGGCACATTCTCTCTACAAGGAAAGATATTACACTATATTAATAAGCTATCTAATCTCAAAATACGAACACTGGGGTAATTCCATTACCCACAAAGAAGCGCAAGAGCTGTGTGCAGATTGTTTCGAAGATTAGAGATGATTTGCTGAGAGATGCTTATCATGGCATAGGGAAAGTTGGGGAAAAAAATGGGGCATACTTGCTATTGTTATCGAAGATTGCATCAAAACAACCCCCAAGTTGTAACTAAGTTCTGTCTAAATGGTGAGGGTTTGTGCTTATTTAACATCTAGAGACTTATGCTCTGCATCATTGGTTAGTGACCCTTCTCTTATTTTATTACCTAACCTACTTGGTAAATGGAATTATTAATTTTAATTTCAAATGTACAGTTGTACGTGTACCTTGTCTACAGAAAGTTCCTTCAGTGTTGACCTTACCCTCCAGTAAAGAGAGAACAGGCAGACCTTCCTATGTGTTTTTGTCTGCCTTCCCAAGTAAGTCAAGAGAGCAGTATGCAGAATGTCAAACCAAAGCCCTGATTGAGTCACTTTTGACAATAGGTGGATAAAGTTCTGATTGGCTTCTGTCTTTGACTCAAAGCCTGTGTCCTCTACCTCCAGGTATGGGGAATGCCACATTCTAAATCACTCCTCTTTGCTGTTCTTTTCCATTTTATAGTCCCTGTTACCTGAAAAGAACACTGACTGCATATTTTAAAAGTCAAACCATTCACAGGAAAATTGAGAATAAATATAGAGCGAATGCCTGCCTTCCTGTTAAATGTGTCTGTGCTGAACAGCTCTCTGGTTGTGAAATGCACATGATAAGAAAGCCTTCTGCTAATCACAAAGTTCCCCTGGAACATATATGAATCTTTAGTGTTTTTGTTTATAGCTAGCGGAGAGTACTGGTGTTTTCAAAGACATGAAAGAAAATAAGCTAATGTAGTTTTATGAAATTTAGTGAAACACAAAAAGAGTATTAATAGTCATATTGGCCAAGAAATCAGTGACTTGAACCTGTTAGTAGAGAAAGTTCAAAGCACCCTTGAATGAATTAGCACAGCAGTCCAGTTCCTAAAAATAACACCAGCAGTACAGAACTTAGTGCAACAATTAATAAATGGGACCTCCTGAAACTGAGAAGCTTTTGTAATGCAAAGGACACAGTCAACAAGACAAAACAGCTTCCTACAGAATGGGAAAAGGTCTTCACCAACCCCACATCTGACAGAGGGCTGATCTTGAAAATATATAAAGAACTCAAGAAATGAGACATAAAAATACGAAATAATACAATTTAAAAATGGAGGACAAACCTAAACAGAGAATTCTCCACAGAAGAATCTCAAATGGCTGAAAAACACTTGAGGAATTGCTCAACAACCTTAGCCATCAAGGAAATGCAAATCAAAACAACTGTAAGATGTCATCTTACACCAGTCATAATGGATAAGATCAAAAATATCAATGACAGCGTATGCTTAAGAGGATGTGGAGTAAGGGGAACACTCCTCTACTGCTGGTGGGAGTGCAAACTTTTACAGCCACTTTAGAAATCAGTACTGCTATTGCATTTTCCCAGAAAACTGGGAATCATTCTACCTCAAGACCTAGCAATACCACTTTTGGGCAAATACCCAAAAGATACACACTCATACCACAATGGCATTTGCTCAACTATGTTCACAGTTGTTATTTATAACAACCAGAACCTAGCAACAACCTAGATGCTCCTCAACCAAAGAATGGATAAAGAAAATATGGTATACTTACACAATGGAGTACCACTCAGCAGTAAAAATAAAAAAAATCTGCATTTTGAAATTTGCAGGCAAATGGGTGGATCCAGAAAATAACTTCATGAGTGAGGTAACCCAGACCCAGAAAGAGAAGCACGGTTATGTATTCACTCTTAAGTGGACATTGGACGCAAAGAAAAGGATAACCAGGCTACAATCCACAATCCCAGAGAAGCTAGGTAAAAAGGGGGACCCTAAGATGGACATTCAAGGAAGAGGAAATAGTTAAGATCTCCCACGTAAACTGGGAGAGGGTAGAAAGGTGTAGGTCTCATTGGCAATAGGTCTTAAGTGTGTATGTTCTTACTTTTCCTTTTCTTAACGTTTACTTGATATTTAGTGTCTTTGTATATAGTTTTTTTTTATCAAGCCTACATCCTTTCTTTATACTAAAAGGGGAATTGTAGTGAGATATCCACCCCGCCTGCACCTGTTGACTGACCATGCCCCGTTCGGGCAGGAGGACAGAAGCCAACAAGACCTGTGAGGCTAGGTGTGGGGTCCCTGACCCCAGCTCACTCTCTCACTTCCTGGTTGTATTGTGGAGAGCATCCGGTGCGTTCTTAGAGCGGGAACCCATGGCGGTCATCTGTTTCTGGTATAAGTGATTTCTCACCGAATAAAGATCATCAGCCTATATCAAGTCCCTGAGTCTTATTTCCCACACAATAGAACAGAGTGGATGGAGGATGGAAACCCAAGGGCTCAAGATGGCCAAGTTGGGGAAGGGACTGAGAGGGAGAGCAATGAAAGGGAGATCTTGATCGAGGAAGCCATCACGGGGTCAGGAAGAAACCAGGTCCTAGGGACATCCCCAGGGACCCACAAGGATGACCCCAGCTAAGACTCCTAGCAATGGTGGAGAGGGTGCTGGAACTGTCCTCCCTCTTCAATCAGATTGGTGATAACCCGAATTGTCCCCATAGAGCCTACATCCAGTAACTGATGGAAGCAGATGCAGTGACCCATAGCCACGCACTGGGCTGAGCTCCTGGAGTTCAGTTGAAGAGAGGGAGGAGGGATCTTATGAG
Organism: Cricetiscus sungorus; assembly: GCA_030556225.1. Lineage (NCBI taxonomy): Eukaryota > Metazoa > Chordata > Mammalia > Rodentia > Cricetidae > Cricetiscus > Cricetiscus sungorus. The sequence goes on along the minus strand of JANBXA010000741.1, from coordinate 57,135,137 downwards.
CAAGGGAAGGTAAAAATCATGATGTGGAAAACCACAGGGACAGCTGACCTGTGCTAAAGGGAGGGACTATGGACTGACAGCTGGGGACCCTGCATGGGACTGAACTAGACCCTCTGAATGTGGGGGACAGTTTTGAGGCTTGATGTTTCGGGGTGGGCTGGCAGTGAGGCCAGGAATTATCCTGGGTGCACGAACTGACTTTTTGGAGCCCATTCCCTATGGTGGGATACCCTGCTCAGACTGATTCAGGAGGTGAGGCTTGGCCCTGCCTCAACTTGGTATGCCAGACTTTCATGACTCCCCAAAGAAAGCTTTATCCATCTGATGAGAAGATGGGGGGAAAGGTGAAGGAGAAGGGGAGGGAGTGAAAACTGGGGTTGGTATGTAAAAATAATTTATAAAAGAGAAGAAAAAAATCAGTGACCCCAAGTTCATAAGTTGCAGTACAAGCCCCCCAATCTCCCAAGTATAAGGTGAAAGTTTTATACTATGTTCATGTTCAGGAGCTGTCATAATGATCTGCTTGTGATGCCAGATTACTGTCTGAATAAAACTACAGAACTGATTAGAAAAGGCTGAGACTGTAATTAAACTGAACTAATCCAAAATAAACAAAGCAGTTTAATGCCATTTGCTTTCCAGCTCCTCAAACACATGTGGTACCTAGCATAAAAGAATGACTTGTTCCCAGGAAACTACAATAACTGTGGAGCTGAAAGGTGGATGGGGAAAATTAATTCTGTAGTCTTTTTGAATGAATGCAAGCATTTTCCTTCTCAGAATCTCCTATTCCTACAGGAGAATGGGAAAAGAGGTAAGTTGGCTCCAAACTCAAGTCTGCAAGTATCCACCCTAAAGGGAAAAACTCTTTGAAAAGAAGCAAGACCACAGGAAGGAGGCTGCATGAGCATCTATGCCAGCCTCCGGCTCTGTTATTGCATGTCAGTGGAGCAGTCCTTCCTAGCCTTGCACTTTGCTATGCCATAGGAATCTGTTGGCATGGCAGGCAGACTCCTGAGGATGCAATTGGCATTCAAGTGAAAAGGTTTGTTGCATTATATCTAAAAAGATCATTGTTACATCTGGAAGGTGCGACTTGGTTTGAGCCTATTTTTTCCACTGACTCCTTTGTGCACCTTTGGAAGCAAGCTGTGGTATTTGCAGAAAGTACAAAAGGGGAATTACTTAGGTCATTTCTTATAAATGCTCCCGCAGCCATGAATAATAACGATAATATCCTACGAGTTCCACAAGTACCGATAGCTTCATGGCTAACTAACGTGGGAAATGCTAATTGATGAAAAGCAACTCGAGTACTCTAGTATTGAATCAGGCATTCAAACTCTATGTACTAGGTATGGACCTGAAATAGGGAAATATCCTTTAAGGGGGCAGGGGTTGAAACATATGTAAATGCGGCTTCTCGGCTGATTTCTGTATTGAGGTCTGTCTAGAACAGCTGGTCTTGGAAGTTGGTACCTGGCCTCATGCCTCCCAGCACCTCACTGTGCTGTCCTTACGTGTGCTAGGGTTTAAATCTAGAGTGTGACAGACAGACTTGTTTTGAACATTTGGTTCCCACCTAGTGGAGCAGTTTTGAAGGCAGTGGAACCTTTGGGGCTTGGGGTGTAGCTAGGAGGGGCTACAACCGCGGGGCGTGGCTCTCTGAAGGTTATTTTCTGTGCAGGACTGACCTAGATATCTGCTTCCTGGTTCCCCTGCCGTGTCAGGAACTTCCCCCACACTCTCCTGCGTGCAGAAGGCCACTCTGCCATGCCATCCTCATTCATTTACATGAATCCTGTAAAGCTTTGAGCCAAACTCCTCCTTTAGTTTGCTACTGCCGGGTATTTAGCCACAGGGACGGGGAATGTCCCTAATACACCATGGCTTACTGGGAGGTCACTGAGGATTACAGAGTGCCATCTTTGGCTAGCTGCTGTCCTTGGTGGCCCAGTTTGATATTGGAAAACTTTCCAGTATTTTCCTACAAACACATCTTCCTCTTTTGCTGTACAAAATTGTCTTCCATCCTTCTCGGGCCATATCTTTTATTTTAAAAATTTCCCCCAACCTTTCATCACAGTGACAGGTGAGAGTCAGAAAGGAAAGGTTCAGAAATATAACAGCCCACTCTAAAATGTTAAGCAATCGCTCACTGTCATCACGAAAAGAGGCATGTTCATCCAGGTCTTTCCGGGACATCCACCCCTCCTGAGAGTACATTAGACTCTTTTGGAAACATCTTAACATTTTTGGGTCACACAGTATGAAGTGAATCTGCGTTCTATGGATGATGAACATCCCAACGAAATCTATCCAGATCACAGGGAACATGGGGCAGCCCACTCTCCTCTCCCCAAACAAGATGTGGTTCCAGAGATAACTTCCCTTGTCTTCTCCGTAGGGGCTACAGAAGGGGCTGAATGTGAAAATGTACTGGCTTTACACAATGTTTTAAACTGCAATCCTCCCCGTGCAAACAGATGCAAAGGAGCCCACTGCTTTTCAGAAACAGTTCATTTTGAATAAATCAATTAGAGAATGTTACTGAAGATAAATAAAAATATAGAGGCATTTCTCATTTATATTCAAAGCTAAGGATTAGGAGAACAACCCAATTACTCATCCAATCTG